>ONZK01002101.1:9737-23699 GCA_900322385.1 Pharnaceum exiguum | reverse complement strand
TATAATCAATCATACAAGATTAGTCTCTGACCAGTTTCAGTTGACCAAAATAAAATCAATAGCTGATGAAATATTATGTTTAAGTAATTTATTTTATCTATTATTAAACTGTTCATTGTGTCTTGGTTTAATAGTGTGTATGTATGAGTTAGTTTGTTTTTATTTGTTTTTTTTTTATACGGGACTAATTTCATATTGCAAATTGTAACAGGTTTATGAAGGAGATACAAGTGTCAGAAGCAAGGGCATTCTACGGTTTCCAAATCGCAATTGAGAACATCCACAGTGAAATGTACTCTCTCCTCCTCGAAACTTACATCAAAGACAGTGCCGAGAAATCAAGGCTGTTCAGAGCAATGGAAACAATAGACTGCGTAAAGAAGAAGGCAGAGTGGGCGCTGCGTTGGATCGACGGCTCAGAGTCGTTTGCAGAGCGTATCATCGCCTTTGCTTGTGTCGAAGGGATATTCTTCTCCGGCAGCTTCTGCGCCATCTTCTGGCTCAAGAAGCGCGGGCTAATGCCCGGTCTGACATTCTCCAACGAGCTGATATCTCGCGATGAGGGGCTGCATTGTGACTTTGCTTGCTTGTTGTACTCGCTGCTGAAGAGGAAGTTGAGTGAGGAGAGAGTGAGGGAGATAGTGATGGATGCGGTGGCGATTGAGAGGGAGTTTGTGACCGACGCGTTGCCAGTGGCGCTTGTTGGGATGAATGGCGAGTTGATGTGTCAGTATATCGAGTTTGTGGCGGATAGGTTGATGGGTGCACTTGGGTGTGAGAAGGTGTATGGTGCGACTAATCCGTTTGATTGGATGGAGCTTATTAGTTTGCAAGGGAAGACTAATTTCTTTGAGAAGAGAGTTGGGGAGTATCAGAAGGCTTCGGTTATGAACAGTATCAATGGAAATGCTGATACTCATGTCTTTAGGCTTGATGAAGACTTCTAGATTTTACATTACAATGTTTCTGTTATTGTTATGTTATGTTATATTTTCTGGCTTTAGGAAAACTGAAAAAAATGCTTAGGTTTAGATTAGTTTGTTTGTTTGATGCTTTGGTTTAGAAGGTTATAAACTTATAATGCTTGTTGGCTGCCAATGGCTGGTATCAATCATTCAATGTAATATATGAAGGCTCTAGACTGGAGCCATTGTTATGGTATGATGATGTGCAAAATAAGAGTTACTCGTACTTTTTTTCACAATCATATTTTTGCCTCAATTGAGAATTTTGTCTGGGTTTATTGATAGCCCACCAAAGTCCAAGGAGTGTTTTTTATCTACTGTCGGGTTAATGGTTATCTACTTGGCTTACCCTTCTAAGTATTGTGGACTTTGTGGTGGAGTGACTAATCAAATAATCAAATGTTCTGTTGATCTCTCTTTGCTAACGAAAGAGGAGTGCTGTTGCTTGTAGAAATAATTACACTGTAAGATGACCTAGATATGTTCACTATGATGATCTAGGCAAAATGTAAAGGAGCAGCTTGTGAGGTTTTTGAGGGGACGATTATGCAGGAGGAAAATACTAACTAGCGAAATAACATACTCCGTAAGAGATGAAACATGAAACTGATGAATGCTCTGTGAATGGAGGGAGATGTGTGCATAGTTCATTATTTGGGTGGAAACATCAGTTGGAATATTTGGTAGCAGTAATAGCACGCATTTGCTTTCACATTTACCAACTACTAGTCACAAAGCAACGTGTGGTGGTGCTTAACGTAATCCCCTCCCAAAAAAAGACAAAGAAAAAAGAAAAAAACACAGACATTTGCTTGCGGTGACAAAACTGACACAGAGAGTGAGTATCGTAGTAGCAGAAAGAGAGAAGTAAAAGAAGAATGGGAGGAGAAAAACAAAATCAGAACACAGGGATGCTATCAAGGGAACAATTGCTACACCTATTTGACCGTTTTGCCTACCTCACTTCTCAACCTGGTATGTCATTCCTTATTGTTATTATTTCCCTCTTTGATAATGCTTACTTGTTGTAAACCCTTTTCTCATTTCCCCCCTTTTTAATTTGTCTCATAAGTATTTCATTTATTTTATTTTATACTACAATGGGCGGGCAGATGTTAAGAAACGAATTGCCGACGCTGTCGACGATCGGCAGGTACATTCATTCCTTTCTCTCTCTCCTCGCCTCTCCTCCCTTTTTACCTGCTCATTTTGGTTTGGTTTGGTTTGGTTTATTGTCCAGTGAATTATTGAGTTTTGTTTGGTTCATGAAGTTCAATTCAAACATTTGTGTAAGAATATGTAATTGAGGTTCAATAATCAATAGTCAATAGTCAATAGTCAATACCTCCTTGGTGGGACTGAGTTATGATCTTGTATTGTCAGTAACAATTCATGCCCACATTATAAAAACACCCTTTTCGTCAGATATCTTTGTGGGTACTGCTATGGTAGATATGTATGTGAAATGTGACCAGTTAAGAGTTTGCATTCAAGGTGTTTGAAGAAATGCCTGTCAGAGATGTCACTCTGTGGAATGCCATGCTTTTGGGCTTTGTGGATAGGTTTTCTGTTCTGTTTCGACAAATTAGACTCGAGGGGGTAGTTCCGGATTCTGTTACGGTTATAGGATTAACTCAAGCTGTTACTGAGTTGAGGGATGTTTGCTTGGTGAAGGGTGCTTATGGGTTTGGTATTCGTGTCGGGATGATAAATGATGTTTCTTTGGCTAATACTTTGATTTCTGCTTATGGTAAGTGTGAAGACTTGGTTTCTGCTGAGGAGGTTTTTGGTGGCTTGGACGTTGGGATCAGGACGATTGTTTCCTGGAATTATTTGATTGGTGGACATGCATTGTTCGAGAATTATCATAGTGCATTTAGCCTTTACCACAAATTGCGTAAAGATGGAGTGAGGCCTGACATAAGCACATTTCTTAGTGTGTTATCTTCATGTGTACAGCCTGAGGCTTTACTTTGTGGTAAACTGGTTCATGCTCATGTGGTTCAGATCGGATGTAATGTAGACGTTACAGTAGCTAATACATTGCTGACTATATATTCAAAGTGTGGAGACATTGATACGGCATGGCATTTATTTCAGAATTATGGATTTCAGAACTTGTGTTTCCTGGACTGCCGTGATTAGTGGGTATGCTGAGAAAGGGATTTAGAGAAAGCATTTGCATTGTTTTTGGGTATGCAAGCTGCAGGGGAGAAACCTGGCTGTTACTCTTGTATCTCTGTTTTCAAGTTGTGGCCAAATGGGTTCACTTGACCTAGGTAGATGGCTTGACGACTATGCACTCTCTCACAGGCTAAGGGACAGTGTCATTGTGTGCAATGCAATCATAGATATGTATGCAAAGGGTAGCGTTATAGAGAATCACAGACTATGCACTTTTCTGGATTTTTGGATGTGGACAATTATCATGGTAGAAATAGATGTTGACATCATCCATCATAGTTAATTGAGTTTTGTTTGGTTCATGAAATTCAATTCAAACATTTATTAACAAATGCAACTTGTACTTGCTGTATGTTATGACCTGTTATCAGCATGGTTTTGCACAATTCCAAGTTCGAAAATTCAGTTCCAATAATGGCATTCACTGAAATGTGGGCAAGGAATGAGTCATCTTGCTGGGCTTCTTCTTCACTAGTCTCTTGCTCATCCTCAAACTCACACTCGACATTGAAGAATTATATTGTGGACCTTTGCCCTTGCATCTGTGACCCATCTCATATTTCTTATCACACCAAAAACACAGTCCCTTTGCTCTCTTGTCTTCGAATTCGGCAGGTGTAAGTCTTTTCTTGGGGGTGCAGGTCTATGGTATTTTGGGATTGGGTACTTTGTAGCTAGGAGAGGGCTGTGGTGTAGAGGATTTTTGGTAGTGGTTTGGTGTGGGTAGGAGGGGAGTTTTGTGGAATGTAGGTTTTGTTGGCTTTTTGAGTTGCTTCAGCGAGCTTGGCTAAACAGTAGGCTTGCTATACTGATGAGGGGTTAAACATTTTAACATTGTACAGCACAGTTTCTTCTAGACCAGCTAGGAAATTCTTTAACGTTTCTGCAAGGGTGAGGGACATTCTGTTGGTGATGGCAACGAAGGACTCATAGTACTGTTCGACTAACCCAGTATGTTTGAGTGCCTTGAGTTAGAAAACTAGGTCACCTAAGAGGTCACCAAAACGTCCGTTACGGATGCGCCATCTCTCATGACAGCCCCAGCGTAGCCCACTGGTGGTTTCTGACTTTCTTCTGTTGCTGAGCTTGCTGCTCTGAATACCAATTGATAGCCTCAATTCGATACTCAGGAATTGAACACACAATTCAGTTGAATTTCAATGAAGAAATGACAACTGATGTTCAACACCAGGAAATTAGAATCAAGAATGTTTACGACGCTAATGAACTAGAAACAAATAACTGACTTTCCGAGAGAAGTTTTATCTACTATTGTCATCTATCTCAGAATGAGCTTGTCAATACATTATGTAGTCATACTATACTTCTCTCGCATAACTGGAAAAGGAATAACATTAATTTGATAACTGTAGCTAATTCTCTTATTGGCTGATTGAGGGCTTAGTTCTTATTGGCTGAATGAGCTTCAGAATACAGCTGCCTTTCTCTGCTTGACAAGTGGCTTTAGACCGTTACCAATTTGCAGCTACATGCAGTGTACTAGGCTACTAGCTAGCTGACAATCTCCATCAGTCTATCATTTGTTCACGTCATGGGCTGTGGCACTGGCCTTGCTAATCATTTCTCTGCACTTATCACCATACCACTTATCATCATTCCTCTTATCAGTATTCTTCCCTCTGTCATATAGATCACATTGACTTCAGCATTCTCCCTCAATTCCCCTGTCTGACTTGCTTGGCCTGAAGTGTGTGTATCAATTTGGAAAGAAGTACAGATTTTTCTTTTAGGTGGAAACTTACACGGGGTGTGGCTATATTAGAGATTTTGGTTTGTCCCAACTAAAAAGTTGTTTAACGATTTCCAATTATAGCGATAAATTGGTGTTTGACTTCCAATTATGTCGTCGAAGTTTCAATTCCAATCTCTCTAATGTACATCTGGAAAATTTGATAGATCATAAACCAAGGGACATTAGGCCTTATTCTTTAGGGGCTTATTCCTTTAGTTTGTACTTCCCTGTTAGACATTGCAGATTTGCAGTCTAGTTTACTTACATCTTATGAATTAGAAATTGGAAGATGGGTTGACAACAATTGGGCAGATCCCAGTCCACTAGGAACGAGATCTGTAGAGAATAATGCTTGGAGCGGTAATTTGATTGGAGAAAACTCATGGTAAAAGGTTGTCGAAGCGATAATACACATGGCTGACTGTATGTATGTCCGGTACTTGCTTACATTTATGTGCCAACTTTTGGATAGTTTGATTGAACTTTTTTTGGACTTGTAGTAAGCTACACATTGTGATTGGTATGTGTTGTATGTAAAGGGCTATTGTCCTGAGTGTTGTCATAGGAGTTACATTTCATTGAATGCAAACCTATGGACTATGGTGCATGTACTCTCCTGGGAGGCTCAGTGGAAAAACTTGCTGGTTTCAGAAATATGCAAGTTGCATTAAGTTGATTGTGTCAAGTTTTGTATGCTTTCTGCTAAGGCAATGTCTATAAAATCTCGGTTTGTCTTATGCCATCATTCATGTAGGGAGATTAAGTCCATCAAGCAACTCCGAGTAGTCGAGTACTGATTAACCAGCAGTGGAAGTAGTTTGCAATGAATTGAACCCCATGTCCTATGCCTTGTCACTTGCGCATTGATACTTTTCATTATCTTTTCATTGAGTGCGATATGATGAAAATGCACAAGGAAATATGTCGTTGTTGCCATAGATTGACCGTTGTTTAACTTAGAGACTCTTGCATCCTTAGTTCCTTACTGCTTTTGTGGGGAATTCTATCTGCTCCTAGCATATGAAGTTGACCTTTATATTTATTTATATATCTTTGTGTCGGTTTAATGTGGATACTTATCCTGTGGCGTGTTTCATGTGAATACTTCAATCTGTGTTCTGGTCTGCTGCACATCTTTCTGCACATATTTCTCCCGAGACGTTTTTGTTCTTATCCTCCTACTTTTCTTCTGCTCCACGCCTCCACTCCCCCCCCTAGTGTACTTATGCATGGAAGAGGTTGAGCATTTGTCAAAAAGATTCTGAATCTCTGTTGCATGCATCACTGAACTGACAAACTTACTCCCCTGTATCTCTACTCCCTTGTCTAATCCATTCTTTGAAGTTATTAAATACTATCCTGTATATGGAAGTTTCCGGTATTCAGATGAGAATGTAGTGTAAATTGTGCAGGAACCTGTTGCTGTAACAACTTCCATCCAAGAGGAGATATTCTTGGAGATGGGTGTTGGTCAGTTTCTCTTCTTATCTCATATTTCTCACTGTTTATTCTTCCTAATGTCAAGTAGGATTATTTAGTATAGTCGAAGTACCTTAGCTTGCCATCTTAGTATGTTTATGCATTCGTAGCTTTAGTTCTCTTCATCTTGCTCTATGGTGTTTTTGGAGAGTTGGTTTCATGGTTGTAGGATACCTCTTGATATCACATTTTCTGTCTGTCTTACGGGGTATTTAAGCTTTTCCATTCATTTAAGCTTCTGTTTCCACCTGATTATTTAATTGTGATATTTTCATGTTCGACAGATCCTGGTTTTGGTATTGGTTGCCTGGGAAAAGTGAATTTAGTATATGAGAATGACCGAGATTTGATGATCCGTTTTTATAGTTTTGTAGCAAAGTAAGTACTCTGCATCTCTTCTTATCTTATTTTAAAAAAATGGCATTCTGCATTTCTAATTTAGTTTGTCGTGCCAAACTTCTGTTGGCCTGTTGTTAAGTAAACTGTAGGGTCTACAAATAATGATTTTATAGTTGTCACAGGATATCCTGGGTTAGCTGATTGGAGCTTTCTCTGAATCCTTTCATAAATGTAAAACGGATGCTTGCTTATATGTGAACCAAATAAAGCAATTCATATAATCTGTGTGTGTTAGTACGTGCCGGTAGCCAGGACCCTGCATATTTACAAAGGCTGGCTTAAACCTTCTTTTTTTAAAAAAAAAATAAATTTGCATTCCGTCTTCATCAGAAAACCTATAAGGATGAGCAATAAGGCAGCATCATGCTTCCATATCATCAAAAGTGGTATCCGTCAAGGGGGTATAGGTGGCTTGAAGTGGGCCCATTGGATCTGAATCTTATATTATGAGATTGGTCATTAGATGAAACTTTGAGCTGTCATCTTCTGGCCGTCTTTGGATGCCTTATGGAAATTGTCGTCCTTTTTCATTCCTTTTTTTTCAGCTAGGAGTTTGTCATGGGTTTGTAATCTATCACTATTTATTATCTATTATGATTTAAACATTTGTAGTGGTTATCTTGTTGGTAAACCAACTAATTCATGTGAGTCTTATTTGTGGGTATTTTTTGCTTCAAACTGTTACATGTAGAACATCATGCCCTAATATCTCAATTATGATATGCAGAGAAGAGATGGCCTGTGATGAAGCTGAGCTTGGACCAGAGGAGTTTGCTGCAAAAATGCATATCCAACACAAACTGCAAGAGCAGGTGAACTTCAGTGAACTCTGTTAGTGGTTGTCATAGATTGTTGCTGATGTGTGCTAGATTCTTTGCAGCAACTCGAAATGTTACAGTATATGCGCAAGTTTAACAAGGATGATCAATCAGCCGTCTTTGAGAAGGTAAGTGCCCCGTCTGCAATCACAACTACCTCTTTTACGTGGATGAATCGGTGTCATGTGAAAGTTAGCAGTATGCTGCTGGCATTTTGTTTTGATGTATTAGTTTTTGCTGTAGTCATACAGGAGTTGTTCATCAATGACGGTACATCCTGAGTTGCTGTGTGGGGTTGCTTTGTTATATTTGCAGTGCTGTACATCGGCTATGTGTGTGTTAGACATGTCAACTTTTAGTGTGAAAAGAAATAGTGGATTTATCTCAAATGAACTGTAGTTCCAAAACCATTTGTTTGTTAATTGTACAGGGCATTTCAAGTTAGTTGCTCGAACTTGAACTGGGACCATCCAACTTTTTCATGATAGCATTATAGGTTTACTTGAGATTTGAATGCGTGTTTCACTTAAATCACTAGCCTCCTTCCTCATGTTAAATATTATTGGGACATGCAGCCGACGAGGATTCAGTTTTATGTTATGGCCTCTCCTTGGACTACTGGAGCCTGGAGGTGGTATCTAAAGGCCCATTGAGTTGGAAGGTTGTTTAGTGTATCCAACTATCCAAGAAGGAAGATAAAAAAAATTTGCAGACAATATTGTGTCGGTTCAAGATCCAGAAGCCTTACGTAGTTACGTTGTAGTTAAAGTTTGCATGCACTTTATTCATAAACTTTGAGTCAGTAATACAATGGCAAAGATGTTTCACAGTTTTGCCTCCTTCCCCCTGTTTCTTTTCTTATTGGTGTAATGGAATTGTGGGTGTCGTGCAACTAGCTTGTCCTCCCCCTTCATATGGCAACCCAATGCTTCTATCCCCTTCACCCCTCCCAATGTTTTTTTAGACTGATTCATGCATCCTTGAGAATTATTTCGCATCTCTTGTTCGGGAAGGATCATGTGGTATAATGTGTATCAATGATTTTCTTATTTGTATCTTTTTGCTGCCCGCTGTTTGCAGTTGCAGAAGCAGATGCAGGATGCCAACTTCGACACCTTGGCGTCTGTCATGCCTGTTGAGCACGTCGAGGAAGTCATTAGGAGAACAGCACCAATGGCGCAGCTTAGCTGAGGCAATCTGGTAATCCTTCGTTTTTTTGGCTTTTATCGACCTCTTTCTTTTGGCAAAGTGCTTCTCGACATAATGATGGGGTTCTATGTGAACGGGAACTTCTACATCAAAATGTGTCTGCAGCATCTATCTTTCTTAAGGATCATCCTCTTCCCCAACTGTGTTGATCTTAAGTGACTTGTGCTTCTATCAAGATTCAACTTTGTAGAACTTGTATTTCCTCTTGACAAAAAAAAAAAACAACTTTGTAAAGCTTACCTTTAAAGTAGAGAAATGATATATGTTTCATGAATCTATTTCCTTTGCAACACCAATTAACCTATTTCATTTATTTTAGGGATCATAAACAGATACAGTACTTCACAGTTAAAATCTAACCATTGTATGCTTATATGCCAAGAAAACATGTTTTTATAGAAGAGTTTGTGTTACATTGGATCATGTACTCCAGTTTTGGAAGATTAGGGGATTCTTGTGGAAACTAAAGAATAAAAATCAATAAACAATACTCTAACCAGCTATGTGGAGATGGCCGAGTTGATCTAAGGCGCCAGACTGAGGTTCTGGTCTGACAGGGCGTGTGGGTTTGTCCCCTTCTCCACAGAGGTGCACTAAGTCAGGTAGCCAGATATAGAACATAGATATTCAATCTTCTTTAAATGGGAGAAACAAAAATGAAATTTGTCAACCACAAACAGTCGATTTCTCCAAGTTGGCTAATTTCTGCTACGTAAACAGCTGCATGAATTGACCTTCATATATCATCAACCCGAAGCATCACATCCCAAATTATGGTAAGAAAGGGGGATTTACAGCTTAAATCTTCATAATATATGATCTGATCTAATTAAACTGTCACTTGTCACTACTGATGAGATTAATTAATCAAGATGTCCTTATGAGGAAAAAAAATTGGTATGTACAGACTACAGTTAACCACATCAGTAGTTCCAACAATATATTGTACTTATAATTTTCTGCTGATTCTCTGACTATCCAATCCAATTATACTCAGGACCTCAACAAAAGAAGGAATTTGCGCTTTGAGACTCCTCTTTGGTAGCAGGAGGAATAACAAAATGCCATAGCTTGTCCACTGCCTTTACTAAATGCTTCCTACAGAGGAACCTCTCAGCATATACCCTCTCAACCCTCCTGTTCACATCATGCAAAACTACATGGGTCACTCCTGGCCGTGTTCTTAGCCGAGCCATCACTGCAGCCGTGTAGATGGCCGCCATACGGCCAGGTAACTCCGGTTGGTATCCCCGTGGCCCATCAATCATTATCACGTCCCACTCTTTGCTGTATACCTCAGTTGGAAGGTCACTTAGGATTAACCTAATAACCAAATGAAAACAGAATATATTATTGTATGCAAATATAGCCTAATTAATGGCAAAATATTTCACTCATGCCTGATGCAACATATAGGCAGATGATGACGTACTACTCTGCATATGCTATTGAGCACTCAAGCTATTCACAAGTGTCTAAAACTTAATTAAGTTAATCGTCAAGGGCTTTCAACAAAAAAGTTAATCGTCAAGGTACTTGAAGTCTAGACCAATACTTCTAGCGCTAAATGAGTTCCAGGTCTGAATTTTGTCCCCTTAAGGTACAAAATAGTCTATTCATGTCATTTTGATTTCGTAATGTGGTTCATTTTTTTTTAAAGATAATTAAAGATTTTATTAACAACTAGGGGCATAGGCCCCCAAAAGTCTTGCACCACGCATAGTGAAGAAACGACGCTTCATAACACCTAACAAGAACACCCCTCATTTGGATTGGGACTCAAATTTTACGATGCTGTTTTACTAGCAACATGATAAGTCTGTGCAAACTCACTCCTCTCAAATAAGTTAGCTGTCTACTTCAAGTTTAGCTAGAGAGTCAAGTACTCTTAACCAGAAATGATAAATATAACAATACAAACAAAATGATGAATAAGTGTACACTAGAATACTAGATTGTAATTAATCTTCATTTTGGAGAAGAGAAACCTTCGCTCCAAGCCAAAAAAAAATCAGAGGAAAAAACGATGAGAAGGTAAGGAGGTGGATCAAAGCTAACCTGCATTTGGTATTGCCACTGAGATGAAGCTTAGGGGGCAAGCAAGAAGGTTCAATCTTATAATGAGCAAGCAAATTCTTGGCATCATATAGGTGGGTCTTATATTGAACAGGATGTACCCTTATACTGGGAGCCTTGGCCAAAACTGTTCTAACCCAAGTTGGATCCTCTTCAAGAAACATAGTAAACCCATTTGGATTAAATGCCGCCCACATTAGTGAATCATGGCCCAATCCGAAAATAAGAAAATTCATGGGTGTAAAGAGAAGAGCACGTCAAACGTTACCCGAATCTCCCTAGAGGTTTGTTGTGGCATGTCACGGGTTGTGGCGTAGTGAAGGATAGCATGTAGATGGATTGGTTCAGCCGACCCTTTTTCCGTCTCCGTCATCGGAAACCGGCAGAAAAATGTGGCCCTTGTGGTGGCCTTGAGGTTTCCAATGAGTATTAGCACCGCAATCATGATCGATATGGCTAGTGATGCCGCAAGCCATGGCCTGTCCATGACCGGGAACTTACGAGATTTCATCATGGTGGCTTAAGTGTTTTGTTCTAGTAGCTGACTGAGAAAATTTAAGCAAGGGTATATAGATGTAAGTTGTTGGATTTGGTCATTTGGAAATCAGAGAAGAATTTTAATTGAACATGAATGTGATGGTGTTTTAACATGGTACTTTGATGATGTTCTAACGTTTTAAGACGTTGTATTGCATTGGGATCATTTGATCTTGATTTTTAACAAGATAGCCTATTAGTGCGGAGTAGGAGTGTGAGTAATTGATTAGGTAAAACGTACAAGAATAATGACTTCTTGTTTCTTGCTATGATGAAATAAAATGTGGATGATCGTGAGTTCTTGGATAAAAATGATTATTAATTTTTACAGTCTACAAGCCAAGGTCAAAGTGACATATTAAGTAGGCCGCAAGTTCCTACGAGAATAGATTTGACAATACGACTCAAAATAATCTCTACTTCGTGTAATTATAACAAAAAAAAAAAATCCTATTTTAAATTCCTACATTTGAAATTAAATTGTATTTCAATCCTTCTAGCTTAGAACGATGAAATATGTCTAAGGTTTAATTCATTGATTATGCATAAATTCATTGAAATTAATGTGTTCATAGTCAAAATTAAAATTAATGACTTAACATAAGGGTTTAATTTTTCAAAAAAACTTGTTGTAAGCTTTATTTTTAGCCATTTATAAAGTAGGGATTATTTGATATGTCGCCCAAAGTAGGGATTATTCCCAATAATTTCGCCAAATATATATTAGTTTTATGCAACTTTTTTAAAACTGAATCGGACATTGTACTGGTCTCCTAGCTGGTTTAAGGTTTATTTTAGTTGGTTTAACCAGTTTAATTGGTGTTGAAAATCGTTAGAAATATAAGCATAAAGGTGTGTTTTGTTTATGTGTAAGAACCTGAACTGAAACTAAACTAAACTAAATTCTAAAGAGAGTTAAAATTATAACGAAAACTAAACTGAAGGAAGTGAACTGTAATAAATTATTACAGACAAAGCTTTCAAAAAATAAAACATTACAGACGAACAAAACACAGCCTAACTATGTGTTAACAACAATATTTAAGTTAAACAAAAACTGAGCATAACAAGACAAATCAAAGCATCTAAGAATACAAAAACATTATAGAAGATCAACAAGTCTTTGATACACCCCATGTTAATAAAACATTGTTAAAGAAAAAACATTGTTAAAAAAAAGAAATTAAAAGAAAAGGGAAATTTTGCACTGACGGATCGACCCTAATCTATCTATAGGAATAACCGGGCAAATGTAGCCCACAGACCATAGTCTCTCTAGGAAAACAGAAAAAAGCCCACACGACAATAAGTATACTGTCCTCTACACTTCTACAGTTTACACCACTGGTCGGTCAGTCTTCTACAAAGTACAAACATAAATAAGTTGGACGAAAGAAAGATAAAGCAAACTGATAAGGTTCCACAAACTCACTGCTCCCCCTCTCACAGGAAAAAGCAAAACAAAAAACAGAAGCCATGGCAACATCATCGCTTATCGCCTCATTCAGAGGCCTAAGCCTAACCCCATCAGGGGACTGTAGTAGTAGCTACAGGATGCACTCCAGTCTCACTCTTCCCCGCAGGAACAAGGTCTCGACTTTTCCTCTTACCATCGAGATGGCCCACAAGAAGGGAGCTGGTAGCACCAAGAATGGTCGTGACTCCATTGGTAAAAGGTTGGGTGTTAAGATTTTTGGTGACCAACTTGCTAAGCCTGGTAGCATTATCATTCGCCAGCGTGGCACCAAGGTTTGCTATTCTTTCTTGCTACTTGTTCTTCTCCTTATTAGTAAACTTTGTACAGTGCAAAGTTGGTTTCTTTTTTAATTTGGATGGGTGTTTTAGTTTAATTTTTGTGGGATTTGTTTGTTTGTTTGTTTTGTTTTGTTCATTTCTTGTTTTCTCTTTTCATTTCTTGAATTTTTTGTCTTTGTATTGTGAAATGAAGTTGAAGTTGAAAAAAAGTGAGATAAACGTTGGCTTATATAATGCGCCGCAAAAAATTGTGTGAACACGTTTCATATATGAGACCGGGTATTAATGACACTCGGACAAACAATAATGACCCCCTTTACCAAGTTTCATGTTCACACAAATTTTCCTAATAATGTGCAGTAATTGAATGGTAAAACTGGAGGAAAAACATCATTGTTTTTCTTTAATAGATAAGTGGCATATCTTTTGAGACAACTTCAATTTGCAAGTAGGAGAAGTGAATTGGTATGGAGAAAGTAGATGATGATGATAAGGTGGATATTTGAAGGTAATTAGTTAAGAATTGAGATATTGAGCTTATGGTCATTTATATGAGTTTGGTGCTTATGAATTAGGATTAAGTGGCTAGTTTGGTAATCAAATATTCAATAGACGAAGTTGGCAAAATTCAGCTTGTATGATAATTTCTGTGTTGGTAGCTCAAGGCGTATCTAGTACAAGACATAAAGGACAGAAATCTGTGATTTGCGAACTTGTATTATTACAATCTTTTTTAGCTTGCGTAATTCATCTTACATTGAGTACTTTAACTGGGGGGGGGGGGGAA
>ONZK01002099.1:65817-81706 GCA_900322385.1 Pharnaceum exiguum | reverse complement strand
AGCCCCCTTGGACCCTTTAACAGAAAGGGTTCGGAGAGAATTTTCGGCCCTTCGCAAAAGCTTGGCCCTCCCAAAATTTATAAAGGGTTGGCTGGGCCGAGCCCAAACCCTTCATTGACCAACTCTTATTTGAATGTATTGATTTATGTATAATTTTTATGGAAGTTGTTATTTGACCAATAGTCCTTTACAAGAAGAGAAGGGGAGGAAATAATTTGTTTTTGAGTTTGGATTCTCTCAATTACAGCTTTATAAATAATCACATGCAAGTGTTGTAGAGGATGTGGCCTCCAACCACCACAAAACTACGATAAAATCTTAGGCCTTTATTACTTGTTGAAACAAATCTGAAATAGAATACTTACACTTACAGGTGATTTTAGGGAAAGAGGAGGATCCAAACCATTGGTTTTAGTTGGGAAATGATATGTTGGGTGGGGTGAAATAATGTAGTGAGGCGGGGGGGAGCAAAATTATAAATATAAAAAAAAAGTTCAAAAATTAAAAATGAGAAGAAATTTTGTGAAACAAACCTTAAAGCAAAATGGGAAGAATACTGTGAAACGGAGAGATTATTACTTTCAGTAAAATCCCCATAAGTTACCTTTATTCGGCTTCCTTCGCTAGCTTTGTTAGGAATACATTATAATCTTGATAATTTAAACGACAATGAGAGATGTCCTCTGGACGGGGTGAGGTGATACGCCTGTTTATTTTATCTTATTGTCTTAAAAAAGAAAAATCAATTTAGTAAAAAAGTACTCACAATCACGCTACGTGGTCATATTATACGCCCACTATGATTACCCATTATCTCCACCTCTTAAGGGTATTGTCATCCAACAAGAGGTTGCCGGTGATAACACAATCATTATTTATGGTATGGCATATTGAAATTTTATCCTTATCTAGCATTGTGAAACCTAATATTTATCATTAGATTATTGATAGAGGAATTTCTTTATTTTAGTTGGTTTTAGTAACAGTTGAATTGGACAAGTCACTTTTAGAGAAGAAATTTGATTTTTTTTTCTTATTTTATTGAAAAGGGCAATTTAATTTATGCATTTGAGAGATAATTTCTAATTGATGGAGACGAGTTAGCTTAGAGAAAAGCCTTTTATTTTATCAAAACAAAACTACTCACAAGATATGCCGTACTATGTCCATGTTCCCCTCACGTCACCCTTTATCTTTTCTAGTCGCATGCACGCTGTGTGGGCTTACCCCCAATGGTCCATGCCGCCTCCCCCCCTCTCTCTCTACTCGTTTTCGCTCCCTCTCAATTTATTGTCGCGGGTGCCAAGTCGGGAAAGAATCCCACAACTCAACACGCCACCTGACAAGCTGTAGTAACTAGTAAGGGATACCCATTGTGGGCTCCAACAGTCCTAAGGCCTTGATAAGTCGACCGAAGCTGATTCTGATGTGTTGTATATTCTGATTTTTAAATTTACAATAAATATTTATTATGAATTTTTAATGGATTGTAGAGGGCATGCCTTGTGACGATAAATCGTTTCTTGATTATGCTACATTAGTTGATTGAATATTTGTAGTCATCGACCTTTGAATTGAGGTCATTTTTATTAATTATGGTTTTAATTAGAGGTTATGTGTAAGGATTTGTTGCCACACTGTTGTGTACGTTGCGCCGTTGCATAGGTGGATAAGAAGAATTGGCATGCTAAACTAGCTAGTTATTAGAAGTTGATCGAGATTGAACTATACAGAGGGGAATGTCTAGCTAGAAAATATATTACATGTTATATATTTAAGAGATGGCTATAATAATGTATGTTGTATGTTGACATTCATGATTTCGTTAAGTTTTTACACCGTTATATATTTTTAGTCATGCTACTTTGGACTATTGTTTATTTCCCTGTAGATATTGGAATTATGCATATAATGTGTAGCTGGTTTTAAATCTCTTATTACCCTCTTTATACTGGTGAATTAAGATTGGGGTTTGATAGCTATTTATATTGTCTAATATGCCTAGTCATGGATGTAAACCCACTCCCTACACCGCTATGTGTTTGAATGTGAATGTTAAACGAAGTTGCTCATAGAGAGCACACCTTCAGGCTAGGGCTCAATTCTTAACGGCGTCAGTGCCTCCCTGTAAACCAAAAAAAATTGCCACAAAGTTCTTTTTATTAGAAAACAAGTTAGAAAACTGATTTTATTTCATACATACATAATATAATAGAAAATCTCCTAACCTTTATCAATCTCTATCTCTACCTTAATAAAAAAGAAAAACCATCAAAACCCTAATCAAGAAACCCTACATCCTTTTAATCTGTAAAAATAATCATAATAAATTTTATTGATCAACTTGTTTAATTAGATCCATATAATTTCGACCACGTTGCTGACCACGTTGCTGTAGAAAGTGGCACATATTTGGCATTTTTAAAATTTAAAAAACTAACTGATCCAAAATTCACATTATATCAATCTATCATCTTCCTTTCACATTTTGGGAAAGTCCGATCCTGATCATTTTATATCACAAAAAACTTGTGTGAACCGATTTCATATACGAGATTAGGTCATTAATAAAACAAAAAGTTGATCAATGACCCATCGATGGTCGTTAGTAACCCCCCGTTAGCTATTAGTGACCTCTTCTCATATATGAAATGCTACAAAAAATTGTCATATTTTTGTCGTAATCTCTATACCCCTCAGTCACGACTCCTCCTAACATTTCTTTATGCTCTAATCACGTCGGAATTGATTGCAATCTCCTTGATTGTATTTATTTCCTTGCATATAATCTCGGACATTGATACATCTACTTGAAGGCCTTGCCTGTATTGGTAGTAATAAGGCAGTAATGATTACTTCCTTAACTATTACCTGAGATTTCAATAGTTTGGTAGAGTAGTAATGACCTCCCCTGAAATAATTCACCCCAAAAAGGCAGTAACCATTACCCCCTCATTTTCAATCAGAATAGTTCCCCCCACCTACCCAGTTCACGTTCTCTCTCCTCTAGACCCAGACTCACCCCCTCATCACTTCCTCCTCACATCTTCTTTGTTCTCTTTTCATGGCCAACCAAACCAATTGAAAAATCTCCTCCAACAATTTATTTTCCCTGAAAATCTCCCCAGGTAATCTCTCCCCCCAATTCTTTCCCCCTGATTCACTTCACTCGATCCAGACGAGGCCTAAGGGTCTCCTACCCGGTAACATTAATGTCTCTATATCTGTCATCTTTTTTTAAAAAGTGGTGCAATACCTGTTTTAGTAAATGGGTTAGAGAAAAATTAGAGGGCCGGTAGGCCACCCAAAGGCTATACTAAACAATAGTTCGAAGGAAGGAAAGTTTCATTTAAAAAAAGTACACCAATATCATCTTTCAATCAGAAAAAAAAAAAAAATCGCACATTTCGTCAAGATTCAATTCAAAGGCTTCCATATGAGCGGGAATAATCACAGCTTCTCACAGTATAAACTGAAAAAACCTGGCTTATATGTCATTCACACAATTACACCAACCTACACTTTTCAATCCTAAGAATTTCGATCTAAAAGCAATATACTAGCTATGACTACCACTTCAAAATCCCCTTTTAATGGGATTTTAGCTAGAAGAGTCCAAAGTCGTCCCAGTTCCTCAGTGTCACACACTCAAACTGGATAAAAACCTTTACTTCTCCCACATCACTTCTGTATGAAGTTCTCACCTTGCTTCCTTATATATCCTTATGGAGCCCCTATGCAATTCTTCACGCAGCCATGCAGTGAGCACATAGCGAACTATTCTTTCGCCTTTTACTAAAGAATACCGTGTGCTCGCTGCATTTAATTGGCATACGTCTATTTTTGGAGGGACCTTTTCAAAAAGGAAGGTCCTCACATACCAGTTTAATGGTTCTTCTCTTCAATATAATGAATATGTTAAATGTGTGTTTCAGTGGCAGTTGGTGCAAATTACAAGTTGCGAAGAAATCGACCGACCATTCCTATGGACATTTCCATTGCTTCTCCAAAGGGGAAAATACGGCCAAGGAAGTGATTAAAAAGGCCAATGACACCGTAAAGATTACAAAAGAAAAATGTTTTGAGAAAAAAGAACTGTACCTTGCCTATATTTTCTGCCTCTTGCTCTAAGCGTAAGTCTGTATCTACGCTCATTTGGATCAAAGTAAGTGGCCATGAAACTTCACTGTTTAATACTCTCTTCTTTTTTTCGGTTCTAACGGTCAACTGATGACTGGATGAGTACGTATATTAATTAGCCAGGCAAACTAAAATAAATAACAGAAACTCACATTGAAATGTTTTGCAACTTCAGATTCATAAAGAAAGGTGAGGGTCTTCGGTTTTAAAAATAAAATAAACCATATTCTGATCTGGAGTCTACATCAAATTTTAATCTAGCTGGGAATAAACACATCTGGTGGACGTGCCGGAGTGGTTATCGGGCATGACTAGAAATCATGTGGGCTTTGCTCGCGCAGGTTCGAATCCTGCCGTCCACGTTATTTTTATTTTTTTAAGTTTGTGTTGCTCTTTTAATTGTAGTCTGCTGTTATCCCTTCTAGGCTTCGACCCTTCGTTTACGTTGGACTTTTTACAGTTTGTTTGCATAATGTACAAAAATCTAAAGGCAGAAATGTTGTTTCCCTGAATTTCATATTAGTTCAAACATAGGCACATAGCTGATGGGTTTAGTGACCATTTTACTCACCTGTCCAACAGTCCAAGCACCTGAATTCGAATAGCTGGATCGCATACGAGCAGTTGCAGACTTGCAGGTGTGTGTGAAGGCAAAAACGAATTAAATAACTGTAAGAGCTCTATTTTTCCACATCATAAAATTATGTAGCTAAGAATCATCAATACGAGGTCTTTAGTGAATAATGGAGGAAGACAGGAAGCGATACGTAGGGAGTTAATTCTAGTACTGGTCTACAAGGATACACAAAGGCCAAAACCTTTAAGAAGATAGACAAATAAACAGTAAAGTTTTGTCAGATGTTGGTATAAAAACTCAAACATAAACTTGCACTATAAAAAGCCTTAGCATATGTGATTTAGTATTTGATATTTTGTGTATATTCAACAGGAATCTTGAGGCACGTAACGAGAAGATGACAAAAACACTCCACAACCTGAAGATGATAAGGAGTGGATCAGTGTACCCATATACCATGCGCCCAAAGCCCCACAACTCGCTTAAAAAATATATTTGGATGCCTTTCCAGAACCGTAACATCTTTCCTATGTGAAGATAACAGATGAAGGCCCTGTTTGGGTAATAGTAGATAGCGGATAACAGAAGTAGATAGTAAATAATAGAAGCATATAACAGATTTGACTATAGCAGTTTAAGAATTAGCGTTTGGTAAATTAGCATATAAAGTGAAAATATTAATGATAGAATCTACTCTTTCCAAAAGCTATTGTCCATAGCATATTAAAAAGAGCAGATTTCAAGAATATGCTAATGGAAATCTGCTATTAACCAAACACCCATAATAGTAGATACTAGTCAAATCTACTATTTGGAGAAGAATCTACTAAATTTCAACAGATTGAGGGGAAACCAAACGGGGCCGAAGTAACCAAAGATGACAGGACTCGCGTTTATGAAATCCATCTTAGTATTTTGAATAATAAATAAAGTAACCAGCCAATTTCTGGTTCCAAACGAGTTATCAATGGGTATCTAGTAATCTACTCCGTAGTATATATAGTTGTATATGACATTAGAGTATGTAGTCAAAACACTAACATAAAATGCCTAATCCGTTTCAATAATTACATGGGGAAAAGTGGATATGACGGAGCATCAGTTGTTATATTAGCTTAACTACCTAGAGAAAAGATCATAAAATTGATACAGAAGCTAGCTTCTAGAGCTGATGTAGCTGTTTGGTGATAGCCAAACAGTGTATTCTGTACAAGCTTTGTTAAGTTGCATAACGAGCAATCCCTAATCTCTTAAGAAAGAAAATCCTCCGTAGGGGATGTCGACAGACTTCACTGATTCTGTAGCTTATGATGCAAAAGTAATTTTGTGTTCAGCTAACCACCTTGCACATTAAAAAATCCAACTTCCCTTGAACGGGAAGTTCAAATATTCATAAACCGAACATATATACACCGTACCTCTCTCTAGGCTGCAGTACCTGTGTCCCAGTAATTGTTTGTCAAGTCTCAACACCGTAATTGTATTCAGCGGTGTAAAAATATATGTTATATATATATATATATAGTAAAACGGCTAAGAAACCTTCCATTACTTCTTATTTTTGGTGAAGTTATTGGAAGTCAATACTTTAATACAACAATTGGTCAATCACGGAAACAACCTCTCTGTTTACTTAAACAGGGGTAAGGTTGTGTACATTTTGACCCGATCACCCCCATTTAATGGGGAGTCGATTGTTGTTGTTGTTGTTGTGTAAAATATATGTTGCGAAATGTAGACATGTAGTATTCCTCGCCATGGTGGTCGACTTTGTTGGTTGCATGTCTCCTTGACAATCAAAGAGCAGTTGATCATTGTTATCTAATATAATAAGTGATATTATGTTGATACATTTAACTGTTGGTGACATACTGACATCCAACAGATCATATGAAATTATGTTGATACATTTAAACTGTTGCAGTCGTCATCTTAATTACTCACATCCAGTTAACGTATTCGTCAATTGACTAGTATACGGAGTAACAAATTCTAAAACAATAATCTTGACTAGATTTAATAGGGGCCGCGCGAACGCAGGCCCCCGCTGTCACAAATTATGACGTAGACTCTTCCACTTGGGAAGATCTTAGACGGGGTGCACCTCCAATTGTGCAATGGAGGCCACCAACCTAGGCCATGGACCTTCTTGATCGTCCAAAGACCCCGTCCAGGTAAGTAATTTGCATGTTGTCTTGCAACTTAATTTTGTACTGTTGGTACTAGTCAGCCGTCCGTGTTGTACCGATGTGGGAACAGTCCTACAGAAAACAGTACATATTTTTTTTTAAGAACCAAAAACGGTGCAAGTATTTGACTGTATCTTCTTTTTGTCAAAAAGACACTGTATCATCTTCTATTGATCATAACCTTACAGGTACCTTACAGGTTCGCCACAGCGGAAACAGTAAAATGTTACGAAAAAATTGACCGTATCATCTTCTATTGATCATAATCTTACAGGTTCCATGCCCTTACCACAGCGAAAACAGTAAATTGTTACGAAAAAATAAATCCAAATTCACAAATCTAATATGCCGACTATATTTCAAAAACGGGGACAATTGTGATGTCGTTAAAGCTCTAAATTAAATGGCCTAAGTTACTCCATTGCAAAATGTACAATAATCCAATAGTTCACTTAATTCGGTTAATCCAATAGCTATAAATTAAATGGCCAGTATAATTTTCTATTGCTTTCTCAAAAATTTTGATGTTGGGATTGGGTAGGTATTTACCGGGTCTTGATCGACCTTTTCCCAACTTAATGGATGCGCCAATATGTATTGAAGCTTTTCAATATTACACAGTATGTTAGCACAGAAATACGCGTCTCTACATTGACTTTCGATGAAGCACTGATAACCATATTGTTGAATGTTTATGATGAAGCACCAATTGCCACATTATTGATTATTCGATGAAAATTTTTGAAACTGGGTTGGTACGGTACGTGCGCCCCTTCCCGCATGCAGTAGTGCAACGCATGGGCGACGCTCGAAGACCCCAGTAGCAGCTAGTTGACAGCTACTTGAACATCGTCGTAGGCCAAATGGCCCACCTATCAGATATCAAACTGACAAGAACAGATACTACACTTGATCTTAGCCAAAAGGCCGAGAAAGGTATGAATTGTCAGAGGAGCATAGGATCTATTATATATGCTGTCAGAGGAAACTTTTGCTTCTTCCAACGATGTGGGAGAAGATCATAGTTTTTGGGTTTATACACGTTTGGCAAAAAACAAAAAGAACACGTGTAGAATTGGGTGCAGTCTGTGCACTATTCTCGTATGGCCGTATGGGCATCAGTTTTCGATCAGGTTTGCCATGTCAATCCATGTCCATGGGCAGTGCCAATGAGTAATGAACTACGCAGCTACTGAGGTAATAAACTGATAACTGAGGCAGTCAATTGCTGGTTGAAGAGCGAACAGATGATGGGTTAAAAAAAGAAGTCATGATTTATACTATACCTAAGGAAACAATGCAGATGAAGAGGACAGAAGAAAACTGCTTCGAAGATGAGATCACAAAATCTGTGTCTTCCCTAACTATCTTGATTTCTTCTGCCTCTCTGATCTCATTTTGATCAAGGCAGACACCACTACACCAGACATGGAAATTTAAATACTGAAGATAACATAGTTACTTGTAAAAGCCAAGGTGGACGTGCCGGAGTGGTTATCGGGCATGACTAGAAATCATGTGGGCTTTGCCCGTGTAGGTTCGAATCCTGCCGTCCACGCACCCATTTTTTATCCGCCTTGCCTCTGGATCGAATGCTTAACACAGACGGCCTCCAGACCTCCGGGTGTACCCACTAATGCTATAAACAGTGAAAAGACTCCTCAGAGCTCAGAAGATTTAGTGGGAAATTGCAAGCCCCGCATCTTTTATTTTACCTGTAAAATAAAAAGGCCAGATATCTCCACGGCATAAAACTTTCTTGTAGCTAAAAATTATGTCAACATATTCAGTGAAAAATGGACAAATTATATGTAGAGTTAATTCTGTCGATCTACAATTAAAATGATAGATCAAGTGTACGTTGTATAATTTTGGTTTGAACTTGCATTGGTACATGCGCTTGTCTATCTCCGTACTGGAAATTGCTTTGTCTACCCTCAGGGTAAGTTACCCTCTATATGATAAAACAATAAAAAAGAAAAAGGTTACAAGTCCTTAATTCTACTTCGTACTTCGGTAAAAGTCTTTAATTGTGGGAATTAATTCCTCTTATTCCCAAAAAACCAACCTCTTTCCCAATACTCCATCCAATCCAACACATTATGGATCAACGATACAAAAAATAAAATTGTACTCGCGCCGTCAGGTTGTTCATCTACGGTGTACCAACTAAACCAACTAAACGTAGTTGAAACAAAAAAAAAAGTTGTAATTATTTTATTTTAAGGAACTTATTATTTCGAAACAATATGACTAAAAGTCATAGAAACATTAACTTTGTATGCTAAAATTGTGTTTTATTCCTCAGTAGTACTCAATTTTTTCAGTTTAGTTTAGCTTAATTAGTTCACTTTATTTCAATATTATTCAGTTTAGTTTTTTTCCAGTTCAATTTATTATTTTTCGGTTCGGTTTCGTTTCAATTCAATTCAACTCCTAACAGATGAATAATACACACCCTAGTAATACCTAAACAAATTATAATTATCGGAACAAAAAAACAAATTGAATTTATAAAGAAGGCCCCCATCCACGTTCATTTCACTTAATAATATTTATAAAATACTTTGTAGAAATACGGCGTTTTATAACTTATAAATCATTTAGCTCCTCTCAAGACCCATCACTTAAACCCATCCCAAAAGTGGTAGTGAGTTCATTATCACTCCCAAAAGTGATAGTGAGTATCACCTCACCTCCTTTGTGATGGTGAGGTCACCGTTACTCACAAAAGTGATAGTTAACTCACCGTCACTCCCAAGAGTGAAAGTGAGTGCCACCTCACCTTCCTTGTAATTGGAAGTTCACTGTCACTCATAAAAGTGATAGTGAGCTCACCGTCACTCCCAAAAGTGATGGTGAGTGCCACCTCACCTCATTTGTGATGGTGAGTTCACAGTCACTCTCAAAAGTGATTGTGAGTGTCACCTCACTTTTTTGTGGGATGGTGAATTCATTGTCACTCCCGAAGTGATTGTGAGCATCACCTTACCCCCCGAGGTGATATTTGATATCAATTGCCAAAGTTGAATTTGATTAAACTTCTCTATCACATTTCCACAACAAGATTACTTAATCATATTCACTTCATTTTAGTTAATTTTACGTTTCAATCTTGCAATTCAATGTAGTTTACTAGTGAGCTCAGTATTCACTTCATTTTAGTTAATTTTACGTTTCAACCATAGTGAGCTATCGATCGTCACTCCCAAAAGTTCAGTTCATTTTAGTGTATTTCAGTTCATTTCAAGTTTACTTATAATTTTGACCTGTTTAGTTTAGTTAAGTGCATATTCTCACAAACGAACAAAACACACCTTAAATTGAAAATATTAAACTAAACGGAAAAATATTATGCTCTAAACTTAAAACTAAAATGAAATGAACTGAACCATAACAATAATGTTAAATAAAGAAAACACCTTAGGCTGTGTTTTGTTCGTCGGTAGTGTCACATTTCTGTTTTTTTCAATTCAGCTCAGTTTTAGTTATTAATTTAATTGTCTTAAGCTTTTTTTAATTAAATCCAATTTTATTCAATTCAGTTTCAATTAAAATATTTCCAGCCTACCAAAACACACCCTTAGGCTATGTGTTGTTCGTCAGTAGTACTACAGTTCAGTTTTTTTCAGTTTAATTTTGTTGTAGTTATAATTTTAACCGCCTTAAGTTTTTTCCAGTTTAGTTCAGCTTTTTTCAGTTTAAATATTTCTAGCAGACCAAAACACACCCTTAAGTTGTGTTTTGTTCGTCGGTAGTACTAAAGTTCATTTTTTTTCAGTTAGTTCAGTTTAGTATCTTTAATTTTTTTTCTTCAGATCAGTTCAGTTTAGTTTCAGTTATAATTTTAATTGTCTTCATTTTTTTTCAGTTTAGTTCAGCATCTTTTAGTTTTTTTCATTTCAGTTTAGTTTCAGTTAGACCCGGCAGAAATTTACCCGTCCCGGTATGACCCGAAAAACCGACCCGAAAAAATGGGTCATGAACACGAAAAATTTGACCGAACCCGGAACTGACCAAACCCGAAAAAACCGGTAAAATCTAGGTTGAACCCAAAACCGACCGAAACGACCCGTTTGTCCAATAAAATATTTATAAATGTATATTTACAATTTTAATTTATTAAAATATAATAAAATAATAATATTTTTTAAACAATATTGAAAAAATGTTTAAATATTAATAAAATATTGATAAAATAATATTTTTATCGAACAAAACAAAATGTGCAAACCCGTTGGGTCAAACCCGACCCGACCGGAACCCGATCTGAAAAGTACAAACCGAAAATGACCGAACCCGAAAATAAACCGACCCGAAACGATCGAACCCAAAACCCGACCGACAGACCCGATTGCCAGGTCTAGTTTTAGTTCATATATTTTCATCCGAAGAAAACACAGTCTTAGTCCAAAATAAATCTCTCATTTCTTTTCTTCTACTATTCTCATTAAATTAGGTACATGTCACGTGCTAGAAAATTCGCCATGATTATACCTACAACTGCAAATTTAAATGGCTGTTGACACGTTTAAATGTTTAATTGATTTATTTTTGGGAAAGCAAATGTTTAATGTTGATGGCGGCATTTTGGGGAGACAAAAAGTTGTTGTATAATTGTGTATTTGTGTTTGGGAAAGTAAAGAGTTTAGAACTAAGAGAAGTATAATCAATCTCATTAAATGATCTCCTTATCTTCGCTGATGTAGTGATGTAGCATGTTTTATCTTTTTTTTTTTAATGAGAGGGTCGCTTACCCTGAGGGTAAACCTATCAGCTCCCCTCTGTACTCATGTATGTGTGCGCAAAATGTGGTCATTATCAAAGAAGATAATACTAACCGCGGAGATATTTTCAGTTTATAACAAAGGTGGAACTTCAGCTATTGGATTATTAATTGCAGACACAATACTTAATGCACCAGGCCTCGCTGAGAATTTCACATTTTCACATTTAGTATTCTGTTAGCCCTTTTGTATTAGCCAATAGCTGGTTTTTGATTCCACCCTAGTCGTCATTCTGATTCATATGACCTTTGTTCTAGCAATTGTAACATGCATATATATTGGCCTAAACTACTTCAAAAGAAATGACAGGATCTGGCAAGGCATTAACACCTTTATTTCAATGAACTACGTACTTGTAATTAACATGCCTTGTACCGTTTCGTAACTCCATGGGGATGAGTGGATGTCTGGAATTCTGGATATGACAGCATCTGATGTTAGCATAACAATCCGTACTACATGTAGTCTGTTTGGTGGTAACCAGGCATAATTTTGTGTGCTCATCGAGAATTTGGAGGTAACCGGACAGATAATTTGTTGTGCTCTGCAGTCTGTACAGTGTTTGTTTAGTTGCAAATTGCACAATCCCCGATCTCTTAAGCTTGCTCCAATATGTTTCTTAAACCTTCTAATGCCAAAAAAACACACTACTATTTCATCTATCTAGCTTGCGTTGAATTGGAAAATCATTTGTTCATAAGCAGAAGGTATCACTATACTTAATAAAGTAAATTCTTTGCGATGTCGCCTTATCTTAGCTTTGGCTGCACTGAGTGTTTCCCATTATCTATTTGTCATGGCTTAATCCCCAAATTGTATTAAGTGCTGTAACATAGGTATTCGAAATGTAGTTAATCTTACTGTAGTAATCAACTTCATTTGTTGGTTTAATGTCTCCTAAAAACAGAAGCGACAACTCAAAGTAGGTGACAAGATTATGATCTGATTTATGTACATCTCAATTTGTCAAACTCTCTTAAGCTTCGTCGAGTTAGCTATAGAGGTTTGTCCAAAAGTAAGTAAAGTAAATAGCGCAGAACAATTATGATCTGATTTATGTACTACTGTATCAGTGATCTCGAAGCAAAGGCTCATGAACTGTTGTCTCTGTGATTGATAGAAATCTTCTGATCTCTGTGAAACCATTTTGTCAAGATAGATATTAGTATTACTGCAATAGCTTAAACTACAATAGAGACTGTTTGATCTGTGCATTGCCTCTCTCTGTGGCCGTAGAGGTTAAATCTGAAGCTTTCTGGCAAAACTTAACACCAGCAATAGCTTGCCATAACAGAAAGGAATACGTCTCTGTGGAGCATATATCCAGATCGATTTTGTAAGTTTTTTCATTGCAAAGTGGAGCACCAACCTGACAAACTCTTGCACCTTCCTACAGTTGATAAAAAAATTTCATGAAGCTTACATTATCCTATGACTGCAGAATCGTACATTGAATCAGTTTGACATTAAATTTTTGCTAGACCTAGAAAAATCTTTGACTGGATTGAATAGGGGCCGCGCGAACGCAGGCCCCCTCTGTCACAAATTATGACGTAGACTCTTCCACTTGGGAAGATCTTAGACGGGTGCACCTCCTATTGTGCAATGGAGGCCACCAACCTAGGCCATGTACCTTCTTGATCGTCCAAAGACCCCGTCCAGGTAAGTAATTTGCATGATGTCTTGCAACTTCTTTTTATACTGCTGGTACTAGTCACCTGTCACTGTTGTACCGATGTGGGACCTAACCTACAGAAAACTCAGTAAATAATCAACTGTGAAGTGCATCTTCTATTCATACTCCGTATAATCTTACAGGTTACAAGCGCCTTGACACACCCAAAAAAAAAAATGCTAAAAAAAAAGAAATCCAACTTCGGTGAAACTACTTCACAGTTTCACACAAATCCAATATACCCAACATCTTATAATAAGGAATGTTTTATCGTCATTAAAGCTATTGATAGCCAACTTGCTACTCCCTTGCAAATTTGCACAACATCCAATAGAGTTTACTCAAGTCCGTTCCTTCAAACTTAAAAGTTAATGTGATACTCTTGCCAATTCACTAATTTCTATTGCTTCATCAAAAAATTTGAAGATGTGCGTGATTGATTAGGGATTTAACTTCCTTTGATCGACCTTTCCCAACTTTATGCAGGAGACAACAGGTATTGAAGCTTTTAATATTACAGAGCATGTCACTTGTCAGCATTCCTGGGCGTTCTCATACACAATCAAACTGTGTTCATGACATAATCCTTTGATTGATGGACAAACCAATAGCCACATTGTTTGCTTATTGCAAATATTGTTGTATACGGAGTACTACTTAATGAGTTCATGAAGCTTTGCTTAGAACAGCTTAGAACTTAGAACTTAATATTGGATATACAATGATTAACAGTTGTACGTCTAGGACTGGTATTCTCAGCGTCAAGGTACCATACTTAAACGTCCAATTAGTGCTGGCCACGACTCGACTCGGTTCGACTCCGACTCGACTTGTCCCGATTCCGACTTCAAGAAATATAAAACCTTAAGTAAACCGTTGAGACCGATTCGATTTCGACTCGACTTGTCAAAATGAATATTGTAAAGTCGCAACCCGAACCGAACCTAGACGACTCGACTTCGACTCGACTCAATTATCAATCTTGCCAAACCGTAACCCGAACCGAAGCTAACCGATTCGACTACGACTCGACTCATTTTTCATTTAGACTCTATTCGAATCGACTCTTTTTTAACTCGACTCGATTCGACTTGTTAGATTTGATTATTAAACTATTAAACTACTAGTGTATAGTAACGAGATTAGATTAGATTTGATTGTGTGCATTAGTGATTGATTGAAATTCATAACATGTTGTGTTTATAAATGTTTGGTAATTCAATTCATTAGATGTGTATAGACCTGTCAGTTCGGGCGGACGGGTCGGGTTCGGGTCGGGTCGAGAAGTTTCGGGTCATTTTCGGGTCGGGTCACTTTCGGGTCAAGTAATTTTCGGGTCAGGTTCGGGTCGGGTCAGCGCGGGTTTGGGTCGACCCAGCGGGTCAGAGATAGTTTTGAAAAAAAACTAAAATGAACAAAAATTTAAATTTTAAAAATAAAATTGTAAAAAAAGTATATCAAAGTGGGTGTCTATAGATAGAGGTTGAAAAGTTATGAATTATCGTATTATTTATTTTTTTTTTTGATTTTTTTTTTTAAAAATCCATTTTAACAATATATTAACAAAAAATTAAAAGGGGGGACATGTGGGGTCCCCCCACGTGACAGTTGCTGCCAAGACAGCAGGACTGTCAGCAGCAATACGCTGCGTTTGGCTGATTGTCAGCCAAAGCGCAGCGTTTTGACTGTTTTTCAGTCAAAAAAAAATAAAAAAAAATTCCAAAGAAAAAAACACTGACCCGACGGGTCAACCCGAATCCGAACTCGTTTGACCCGCTATTTTTCGGGTCAAACGGGTTCGGGTCTGTTTTGGGTTCGGGTCTATTTATCCGGGTCAAGACCCTAAAATTTTCGGGCGGGTCGGGCAGTTTTTGACAGGTCTAGACGTGTATTATTATACAATTGATTTGAATCATGTTATGAGTAGGAATGATGATTATTATCATATTTCACTACTCCCTCCGGTCATTATTTAGTTGCTTGTTTGCTTTGGCACACATATTAAGGATTGTCCATGTGTAAGGGCTTTTTGACTACATTGTCCTCATGGGGGAAGAAAAATTACAAGATGTGCCATTCAATCATATTCGCTGCTCCACTCGCTTTCCTCCCAGTCTCAGACTCACAAAACCAACCCCATTGTCAACACATACAGTACTGTTCATCACCTCTTCCCTTCTACATCTTCATTCTTCCATCTCCTTTACTTTCTCTCCCCACCATGTCAACACCTACACCAACCACAACAATACCGTCCAACCCAATATTCATCTCAACCCAAACATACAAATCAGTCCAAACCCACAATCTCTCCCTCCGACACTACCCAACATCTACCGCCTCCCTCAACCCAGATCCAAACAACACCTACCACCTTCCTCACCACCATGTCGAACACAACACTCATTAGCCA
Organism: Pharnaceum exiguum; assembly: GCA_900322385.1. Classification (NCBI taxonomy): domain Eukaryota; kingdom Viridiplantae; phylum Streptophyta; class Magnoliopsida; order Caryophyllales; family Molluginaceae; genus Pharnaceum; species Pharnaceum exiguum. Next base: position 65,925 of record ONZK01002099.1, on the reverse strand, counting down.
CCGCCCAAACAACAACTAATAATAATCCCCAAACAACATTTAATAATAATGCCCACAAAAACAAACCCACTTTTTATCTAATATATGTATCCGAAACTAATAATAATC
>ONZK01002099.1:52218-65409 GCA_900322385.1 Pharnaceum exiguum | reverse complement strand
GCTTTTCGGTAATGTAGTGTGGGCTTCATGGGCATGGTCTTTTCTTCTTCACCGATCAGGCTATCACCCAGTAGCAGCTATCACCCAGTAGCAAATGTGTCAACAGATCTGGCGAAAGATATTAGCCTTCATCTTTCTTTCTTTTTTTTGGGTGTAATATATTAGCCTTCATATTTGGACGGAAAATTACGAGTTCTTTTAATGTAGTCTATTAGACTATGGATTTAGAGTACGTTGTTTATTAATTGGAGTTAGATTTTGATGTTGGAATTGCATAAATCAGTAGTTTAGTGTGGATATGCTATGGCGTTTATGCGCTAAATCCTATGTATTTTTGAGTTGATCTTATATGGGTTTGTTATAATGTTCAGTTTTTGTTGTTAAAGTGCTAATCTTTTGTGGGTTTGTGTAAAATAGTGTGGATTCTGGGTTGAATTTTTAGGTTGAGTGTTCAATTTTTTTTTCTGGGTTGAGTAATGTTTGCTTTGGTGTTGTTGTTTCTGGGTTGGGTTGGTGTTGTTTGAAGATGTGGAGGGAGTAGAGAAATGAGAGGTGAGAGGAGATATTTTGGGGTGGGGAAATAATGAGTTTAGAGAGAGAGCGACGTGGAGTTGGGGGTTGTGATGGACTGATTGGAAAAATGAGGAAAGGGTGAGAGAAGGGTAAGGGGTATTGTAGTCATTTGGCACATGGGACATGCCCAAAATTGGAAACAAGCAAGTATAAAAAAACCAGCCTAATAAGGCATCTCAGCAAGTTTTACAAGACCGGAGGGAGTAGTATCTGTTCTTATCAGTTTAATATCTGGTAGTGGGCCCATGGGTTCACAACGATGATTGAATGGCACATCTTGTAATTTTTCTTCCCCCATGAGGACAATATAGTCAAAAAGCCCTTACACATGGACAATCCTTAATATGTGTGCCAAAGCAAACAAGCAACTAAATAATGACCGAGGGAGTACACTTGATCTTAGCCAACAGGCCGAGAAAAGTATGAATTTTGCAATAGACAGAGGGAGGATTATATATGAATGTCAGAGAACACTCTTGCTTGCTGAGGCGATGTGGGAATAGTCATTCAGTTTTTATTTTTTGCTGAAGTATATGTACAGTACACGATTAGATTGGAAAAAGAAGCCGTTTGCAATAACGAATTGGGTGCACTATTTCTCGAATGCCTAGGAATCACTCTGGATCACTATGGGCGATTGTGGTCAAGATGAGGGTTAGCTATGGTGACTAATAAACCTTTGTACAAGTCTTGGTAGAAATGTCTAAAGGGACAAGCTTCCAAACTGTTTGTTCCATTCCTCATACGTATGGAGTTCGTTAGGCGAAACTGAGGGTCTCACTTCCTGCAATGCATCTTTAAAATCCTGCAAGAGAGGATTACCATAGCTTTTAGGAATTGATTTGAAGTGGCAAATAAGTACTCATTCGGAAAGGTGAGTGATGACTATCTGTACCTGGAGAGTCACCGGCCTCATATCCTCTGTTTTCAGCCTTGTAATTTCTAGGCCTTGCCTCAAAGCATCTCTAAGCGGGCCCATCGAAGCATCCTTCACTAGATTTTTCATGTCTGAACCTGAGTATCCTGATACCCACCAAAATATGCATTGGAACAGGGGGAATGAAACCAAATAAAAGCATTCAACAACAACAACATAGCCTTAATCCCAAAACATTTAGGAGTAAAACATTCAAACAAATATATTAAGAGGAAACAAAAACTCAGATTCTTTCTAAAAAAAAAAGGCTCAAGGTACACGTCGGAGCATGCAATACCTTCAGTCAACTTACAGACTGCATCCATATCTTCTTTTGAGAGCCTGAAAAGTCCATCTTTCTCAAGTAGGTTTTTAATAATCCATGTTCTTGCATCTGCATGTCCAAGTTATTCAGTGTAACTCCATCCAGGTCACACAACTGGCTCGGGGTATAAACCATGAACAGAAATTTGAACCTGATGAAGGGAGAGGAATATATAGCCGCTTTGTAAGTCGTCTCCTTGCTGCTTCATCAAGTTCATGGGGCCTATTTGTGGCTCCTGCATGATTTAAATAATTTTGAAATTATCCAAACCATCAAGAACAAGTACACGACATATGAAAAAAAACAATTTGTTACTCGGTCCAAAGATGAAATAAGCGATTACGCAACAGAGAAGTAAATGGCCCGCGACCTTGGGCTCGGGATTGTCTGACCAGCCAAAATATTGGTGACAAGGACTTGCATGAGGATGAAAACACAAAGGTTCTAACAACAAATCCCAACTTTTACTCTGTTGCTATAGCAATTTTACATGAACTCTAGATTCTAGAATCAACAAGTTAGCTTACTGAGGTAGATTTAAATACTAACAATAGCTTTCATCATTTTTGGAAGAACCATCAACATCCGACACAATAATAAGGGTCCCCAACAAAAGTGATAACAGTATATCCAAAAGAATTGCACCAACTAGAAAAGGAGCATAAACTTAATTCTCGAACATATGAAAAGATAAAGCAATCACCTATAAGAAGAATCTGCTCACTGACAGTATCAAACCCTTCCATTTCAATGAGAAATTGCGTCTTTAATCTCCTACTTGCTTCGTGCTCACCTTCTGATTTGCGCTGTCACAAAATTTAAGTTTTATAAATTACTTCACAATAAATTCCAGAGTATGCAAAAGTCAGAATGACGAAATTCTAGTTGATATTACTCTGTCCATGGTTATCTTACGTTTGAAGACTGACAATTGCGATTTTAATATTTTGATTCTGACACATATTGGCACATGCTCAAATCAAGTACACTGATTAGCACCAAGGATTATATACTCTCCTGCTCCAAACCTCCCTTTCCAAAGAATAACATTGAAATCATCATTACCTGAGAAAGAAGGGAATCTATTTCATCAACAAAAATGACAGCTGGTTGACGGCAACTCGCCACCCCAAAGAGAGCTCTTACTAGCTTTTCACCCTCGCCAATCTGCATTCAACAATATATTATCCTCTACAAAGATCCAAAATTTGATAAACCACTCAGCATGTCATGTGAGTACATACAGACGGGAAGCAGAACAGGTAATATCAAGTTTAAGAGGCTCTACATTTGCTTTCTGCTTTTGTATAGTTCTGACAGTTGAATATAGATTACTAGAAATCATGTAAGTTGGTCATCTGAACAGAAAACTTTGCCCCAAAGCGATTTACTTACCCATTTGCTAGTCAAAGAACTGGCAGATATGTAGAAGAATGTGGCCTTTGCTTCTCCAGCTATAGCTTTTCCTATCATTGTCTTACCAGTTCCCTGAACCAGGCGGGAAAAATCAAATACCAAGTAGTTACAATATGATTTTGCTTAACAAAATTGACGAAGTACAGAGTACTCACTGGTGGACCAAAGAGGAGAAGACCTCTTCCTGGAGCACGACATCCTCTGAAAATGTCAGGGCGTAATAGAGGCCAAACCACCATCTCTGTGACACATTTCTTGGCATGTTCCAAACCAGCTGCAACACAAGGCAGAGATTATCAACTTGTGAATGCAAAGTCGATATTTATATAGAAACCACTAGAAGTTACCTATATCATCCCAACGAACATTGGGATCTCGATCCATTATCTCATTGCTAACATGTTCAATAAGACGAGGTTCCAAGTTTCTTAGTTTCTCAGGTATCACCCCATCAGGACCACATAGCATTTCCAAACTACAACAAAATCAAACAATGGCATTAGGAAAGAAAATCACTGTTTCGAATGACAGCAAGTTTTGACAGTACACCTACAATCCCCCTTTCAAAATAATCATTGGAAAACATCAGTCATCGGTAAAATAATGTACAAGCATAACTAGCTGAAACTCCTCTGATGAATCAATTTTTAAATATCAAGGGGACCCAAGTAAATACCTCTCTTTGGGCCCTATGCATATCAAATATGAGAAATAATTGCAACGTGAGGAGAAATCAAAGTTGATTCACCTTTTGCTTGTCAGCAGTAAACAATAATAACATGGCCCTAGAACAAAACCCAAAAATCAAAGAATTCCGAATGTACAATAAAGCCTCATAACTGAGTTTCCCACTTCAGATTACGTAAGATAAAACTTCAATGATACATAACAATTTGAACATGCTAGTAAAATAATAAAAGGACATACAATACATACCATTTCTTGGTTGAGTCTTCCATCGCATCATCTCCCTTGCCTCCAATCCGAGCTGTCAAATTGTTGGTATTGCTACCATTAGATTTGATTGGAGGAACAAAGTTACCACGTACTCCACGACGTGACACACCATATGATTTCCCACCATAACCCCTGATATTCGAATTGTAGTCACTCACTGGGGACACAGAAGCCTTTGGTGAACCCCCAAACCCACGCTTTTGCTTTGCATCCATTTCCTGAGAGATAAGAGTCAATGTCTTTACAGATAAAATTTAACTGTAGCATCGTGAAGGCTTAATATCTAGAAATAAAACTCTACATTTTCTGGAGACAGATAAACAAATATAATCCACTACAAATTGAATCCTACTTACTCACTACTGACTTTTGTTAGGGCTGAATTCCCGATTGTCACAAAAATGAGACAAATATTGATATGAAATTCTGGGAATTCACAAGGAAACCAATATAACATGAAGGCCTTCATTTGTTAGCAAAAAAAAAAATTCCTGTCAATATTATCGATTCTCTTAAGATTTTTAAAGTGACCGTTGCTAGGAAGGGAAAGAGCTCTAATTGTCCAGGGTCCGGTTATAACATAAGCATAGTAAGCAAGAGAACTACAAAAAGAAAACAATACCAGTTTAGTTCTAGCAGTTACAAATCCATTTCCAGAGGCTTCTCCATTGGTTTCTTCATTGCTTAAAGGAGACTGTGCACAGTCATTTCTGGGACTCCAAGTCTCCGTGTGTAGACGCTTTACTCCCTGGCTATGTCCCGCCATTCTGTCTTCATCTTCTGAAGGTGCTAATCCCAAATGGGCCTTAAGATGAAGATTATTTCCACCTCGTGTTTTATCCAAAATAATGCAATCTTCAGAACTTTTATCCCTCATTAGTGAGCCTCTTTCAAAGAAGTTTGTTCTGCCCATCGTATTCCTGCTGTGAAATGAAGACAATTCAGCATCACTGGCAGGATTGGCAGACTTCCTGGTCATTTTTGCTTGCCAGTCCTCTTCGCCTCCCTATGCACGGAAAAGTTAGTCTTAGAAAGAAGACATTACAAAGCCTGCTGTCGAATTTCGAGAGGCAGTCAGTCAGCTTCTCATATTAAACCAATAGCTACTTTAAAAGACGCAAAAGAATCTTTGGCCATATAAATACGTAATTTACGCTTAAATTGAAAGAAAAAAAAGGGCAAATAATCAGTGACCCTCATCAACTGTTCAGATTCTCAAATGAACTTTAGTACAAGGAAATAACTAAATAAGTAGCCAACAACTATTACATAATCAACACACATGAGGATAGCATGGAAGAAAATGTTAAAACAGAAAGCAATTATTCAACACCTCATCAGCTGTTCAGATTCTTAGATCACCTATGTTACAAGGAAAGAAGTAGACGACAACATTTATAAATTCCACACACAGAGGGTAAAATGGAAGATAATGTGAAGTTCAGAGAGCAACTATTCAACCTCATGCGCTAGATAGTACACAACGTTGAAAAGGATAAACCTAGACCACAAGCAGATGTGTATCATATATCAAACCATACACTAATCTACTCACTGCTTTCTTGCTAGACTTCTGAAGCAGCACTCGAAAATATTTTGACTGCTTGATCTTGTCAATGTCTGGATCCATTGAGAAAATATTTCCAGGAGCTTTGCCTGCAGCTTCAAATACTTCCCTGCAGATACAAAAGAAGACATGATATTTCGAGAAAAAGAAAGAAATGACATGATCATTCAATATCAGAAGTATTCAGAAGCACCTACAAAGAATAGAGGAATTTCACACGGCTTCCCCCCAATTGGGACAATTACTACGAATAAGTCAGTTTTTCGTATACCTTAACAACAGAGTGCTAGAACATAAGAAGATTTCCATATTACTACATTTCAGTTTATGTTGAAAAAATATGAACAATGGGAATATACTTCTCAGCCTAAGTTGGAAATTAAGTCATACCTTATTTCACCAAAATGCATCCGCTTATGAACCTTATAGACTATTATGAGAGCGGCATCCTCTCTAACAATTACAGCTGCCTAGAAACTACGCTAAGAGTCCAAGACTTAATTAACTAATCACAACGTTTTACCCGGATCAGAACCATTAATCCATATCACCATCATTAATAAAAACAACAAGGACCAAAGAGGGTCCATATCACATGCACCATAACCCTGAACAAAATTCCTAATTTGGATCCTTTTTCGCCTCTAGTCTCCAACCATTCTTTCATCAAAACTGAAGTAAACTCATATCCAACTTAACAAACCCCATCCAAAAATCGCAGGCCTTCCTCTACCTCTCATTACATTGTCACATGTCACAAACGTCTCCTCACATGGGCAAATCAATGTAAGCAATGTTTCTTAGTCTTACCTTCACGAAGAGCTACTTAACACCTCCGTGATATTCTCCTTTCTCACCTAACTTTCTTATACACCGTGCATCTATCGTAGCATATGCATCTATGTCACTCTTATCAACCTAATATGGGAGTTTGAGCAATCCCTTCCTTACACTCAGTATCCATCACCAAACACACTAATAAAGTTCCACAAGAAATTAATTGTCTTAATCATCTACCAAAACTTATCAAGTGCTTCAAACCATATCTATATACATAGATATACCTTCGTCCATTGATGATTAAGTTGAAAGAATAATTACTATCTTCAAACTTTAGGTCATTATTATGTGATTATGGACTAAATCAAAATGGCTAAAACCCCTACATGTACTTTGTAATTTTATTGAAGCCGTAGGAATTTAATGTAGCAATGCATTTAGGGTCGCTAATTCTTTTTACTTTTTCTACCTTCATCCATTGTCAATGAAGTAGAAAGAATTGTTACCGTCTTTCAACTATAGGTGATTACGGACCTAAATCTAAATGGCCTAAGAAACTGATACTTCTTCTTATTAGCATTGAAGTCCGAGGAACTCGATACTTTAAATGCAGCAATGCATTTAGGGTCGCTCTTAGAAACAGCTTTCCTAAGAATAAAAAATAGGGCAAAGGTTGCGTACATCCTACCCCAGCACCTCCATTAAATGAGGATTACACCGGGTCGATGTTACAACAGCAACAACAACAACAACAACAACCGAATGTAAATCCCCATTCAATTGGAGTGCTACCTTACCCCTGTTTAGGAAAATAGAGAGTTTGTTTCCGAGGTTGTACACCGGGTTGATGTTGTTGATGTAAAATCGTACTTAAATTTACCTATTTAAGTCAAAATTTATTGATGCCTTTGCTTTTAATCATTGTGGAGACTAACTATTTGAGCTTCCTTTAGTTTCATGAAAGCTAAAGTTATTGGTGTAGAAGGCGAGTAATATAAAAAATGAAAAGCAAAAGCACTAATATAATCCATAAATACAAGCTTGGCCAAACATGCTCTCACAACAATCTTTGTTACACCGGGTGAATTTATAACTAATTATAAAGGGACTAACTAATGGCATTGAAAATGTGATTGTTAAAATTGCTTTGCAAAAAATCATCTGTGGACGGGTGTACCTAAGAATAGTCTAGTTAGCAGTAACTAACTAAAAAAAACTAAACTTAAAAAATAATTGAATATAGTAAGTTTATTTGAAATATTATTTAGTCCTACAATAAAGGGAAATAGAAATGACGAGTGGAGGGGAGGGGGGGTATATATATACCGGTAGGCATGAGGGGCGAGGGAGAGGCGAGACTGGTCAAGGAGGCGAGTGGCGTCACGACGAATAGGGGAAATAAAAGAGTGGTCAAGGTCAGTAAGGGTGCGAGAATCGAGGAAGCCAATTAAGCGAAGGCTGAGGACTTGAGCTGTGGCAAAGTCGTTGTTCTCGATTGCTAGCTCTGCGCCGAAGAGGAGGGAGTGGAGTCGCTTTATGTTCTTGTCTACCTCTTTTCGCCAGTTTTGTTTTTCTTGTTGTTGGTTGTTCGCCATTTTGACGGTGATGTGAGTGTGTGTGACTAGTAGTAAGTAGAAAGTATTGGGTGGTGCGGTGACCGGTGACTGATGAATGAAGATGTAGAGAGGGGGGAATGAGTGAATTGGGGAAATTCGGGATTTGGATTTACGACTTTGGCTATGTGCTTAGTTTCCCGCCCATATTTTATGCCTACTTTAGACCTGGCAAACTGACCCGAACCGGTTGACCCGAATCGAACCACCCGACCCGAAATAGACTCTTAAGTGACAACCCAAAGTTCATCCGAGACCCGATTTCACCCGAACAGAACTGAATCCGACCCAAAAATCTCCAAGCAAATGTATACAAGATGCATTTTTAAAGTTAAATGTTTCAAAAACTAGTAGACCCGAAAACGATCCGAATAAATGAATCGAACCGCAACCCGACCCGAAAAATAAGAAATCTAAATTAAAAAAAACTGAACCGACCCGAACCAAAACCGAACCGTTTGACCCGTTTGCCAGGTCTAGGCTACTTATATCATTTTATTTTATTTTTTTGATGGAGCCTACTTATATCATAATGTAATGTAATACAAAAGTATAAATGACGAAATCCTTAGACATAAACCTTTCAGCTTCATAGGAGCATTCCTAAGAGCACGGAGGATGTATTTAGAATGGCAACATAGAAGGAGTCTTAATGAGAACTTTAATTTGCCACTAACACCACTAACTACTTCTTTAAAATCATCAACATCAAATACATTAAATGGCGACCACTAGATCCTAAAAGTATGAAGATCAACTTTGACGCTTCACTAATAAATGTCATCGGGGCGGCATCTTTTGTTATAAGAGATGCAAGTGGAAAGTTATTGAAGGCATACGCGATACACCTTGGGAACATTTCTATTCTTGAGGCTGAGGTGTTTGGTATGCGCAATGGAATTTAGTACACGTAGGCGCAACATTTATTGAAATAGAAGGAGACAACATCCCAGTCATTCAAGCAATTAAGGGGTTAACTAAAGCAATGTGGAAGATTAAAAATATCATAGAGGATGCATTAGATTTTGTTGGTAGCTTCGAGAAAATAGTGTTTAAAACATGTCAGGCTAGCTAACTATGGTCAAATGTTGAAATAGAATAGATTAGAATTTTCCTTGGTTGAAGAAATAGTGCTATGAAAGTTAGCTTTCATAGTTCATTAGTGGATGATTGTGGTGGTTATGTTATTCAGGATTTAGAAGGTATTCTTTTGCCACATGGTGCGAGGCGTTTAAAGTAATACCTCGGACAAACTCTCGTATATGACTTCCTTCAAACGCTTCACAACTGAAGGGTACTGCCCAAGCCTTCCTAACTTCTTCGCCAGCTTATCAAGGATGTGTCATATACACCGTCTGTGTTTTGTTTCTGTAATAACTTCTTTTATAGCCCATCTCATAGCCTCTGTTTGATCTGTGAGGATCCCTTTAGGTGCTCTCCCACCCATGCACCTCATCCACGATTCGAACACCCACTTATAAGTTCTCTTATAACAAGCACAACCCAGAAGAAGGGTTTACCTATGGTGATTCACACCCACAAAGTTCGCCATTGGCAAGTCATACCCGTTAGTCTTGTACGTAGCGTCAAATCATACAACATCACCAAATCTATATTATATACTAAGAGAGGCTACGGATAGAGAAAACTGGAAAATCCCTACCTTATATAATCCGGCTTATGCTTAGGTGGAATCTCGAGATTGGTTGAAAACTCCAGTTAAACTATAAAATTGCCATAAATTATTATTTTTTGTTTAAAAAAAACTTCAGAAATGTAAAAAAGAAAAAAAAGAAATCTAGCAGAATATTGTCGGTTTTCGGAAATAAACAATTTTTTTAATTGTAAATAGAAAGTTGTTTAATTAATTTTGGAATCAAATAGTTTGAAGATTTACAACTTCTGTATAATAAGAAAGCAAATAAAATATATACCAAATGTAAGACATTTTATTTTATATTTCGGACATTTAATATTTTTCAAATAATATTTAAATTATTCTACGTTTGTATTCCTAAACAATTAAATTTTTCTACAAAAGACATACACGTACTATATGGCAAATATGAAACAATAGTTCTCCGTTTTGATTATACTTATTTATTACATCTACCCCTAACCAACTAAAGAATCTACTCCCGCGGGCTTGAACACTTTCCACACGTCAAACTGAGTTACTACTGTTCATGGAACTTCCGTCTTGGGCGAAAACCGAACCCAAATCATCAAGCTTTTCGGAACCAGAATCAAAACTCACAACTCACATCAACTTCCTCAAGAGCATCAAAGAATTAGTTTTCACCAGGATCACTGCAAATATTCAATATTGTCCTGCACGTCAAGCCTCCTCAACCCCATCAAACCTTCCTCAAGTAACCAACTTTTTTATACAGGAATCAAACTATAATGAAAACGTATGTATCTTCAGTTTTATACTTTTTCAATCATTGTCCTTTTTATTTTTCGGTTTTGCTCATCTAGCTTTCGGTTTTAGTTTATATTACTGAATTGGTTTTGCTATATTTGTTTCATGTCATACTCGATGTGCGTTTCTTTGCTTTCAATTCGGTACGGTGTTAATTAATTCCATTATTTGAATTGGTTTAATGTGACAACTAGATAAGCGCATCACTCCCTTAGGCCATATGTTTAATTCAGTTAGTTGCGCATCACTCCCTTAGGCCATACGTTTAATTCAGTTAGTTGCCCATCACTTACGAGCAGCAGAGTGTTAGAAGATGTTAGTACGTAGCTATATGCAGCTTCTTCCTTTAAGCACCTTAGTGAGCATAAGGTGTTTGTAAAATTGGTCGTGAGGATATTGTGTAAAATTGCCACGATTTTAGTTTTGTCAGATTTCCTATGGCATAGTATTTTTCTTAATTTCTACTTGCTTAATGCACAGCAAAATCTAATCAGAATAGCCATGAATTTTGCCGCATATTGGTGTTGACTGATGAAGGCACAAGCACCCAATCAACTGTGCAAGACTGCTGAATATGGTGGCCTTGAGAGGGCAACTTCAGACCCATTTCCTTCCTCTTGCTTGCTCCATTTTGATATGCATCGAGACAGGTAGTATCGACATGTCGAAAATCGACCAAGAAAAAAGCGATGGGAGTATCAGAATTGTGATTGAGATTGCATTCGTCAGTCTCCAATTCATCATCTAATGATCTTGCAGACAGAAGGATAACTCATACACTCAAAAATCAAAATCATTAGACCAGGACGATTCTCAAGCTCCTGACAACGAAAATAGAATTCATCTCCCTGGTGAACTAGGAGACATCTCTATGGTTACAAGAGGTATTGAGCTTACTCCTTGACAGTTCAATTCTCCCTCACTCCCTCGAGCTTCTTCACTGTTCCACTTTTCATCTCGAACGGAAGTGGATTAATTGACTCATGTCCTTCCATCTTTTGCTGCTTAGCCAACCTTTCTTTTGCCTTTTCTGCTGCTATCAGGGCCTTTCCTGAATTCACAGGGATCAGCTTCCATGGGTCAACAGTTGCACGGAATCCTTGCTTCTGATTCACGAGGGAGGTTTTAATCTCTCGATCGATATTTCCCTGACTCCGAACTACAACAGCGTGATCAGAAAGTGAAGTCATATGTCATGTGTAGAAAGAAAAGACACAGGAGGCAAATGGCTTACCTAATCTGTTCTTTGTCTATCTATCGTACACAAACCTGGAGACAACAATTGGCCTTTCTGTGTATCAGGTTCGCTGTTATCATCTGACGAAAAATATTTATCACTTAGTGCTTCCAGTTCGCTGAATTGATTCTGCTCTCTCATGGCCAATATGTAATCATATGTTCTCATTCCCTGCACCACATATAGGTGAAATATATAATCAGGGTTTGCAAACTGCTGCATGTGTCCATGTGAGTTTATGCAGTGTGTCCAGAAACAAGTGTGACCATATAAGTCTCAGTAATTCAGCTGTATGAACGACTAATAAGACCTTCTGAAAGTGGGATAGAGTACATGCCCAAACTTCAACCAAGCAAATGCGTGTCTTCAGGTATTTGCAACACAACGCCAGTCAACTATCAATTAGAACTTAATAGCCAAAACATTTTTGCGAGTCGCAATCAAATGGAGTTACATTCTTAAAAGTTACCTCCTCAGTCACATTTTCTCTGTTTGGTTTTTAAATGAAAAAAAAAATGAAATTAGTCACTATCAATTAGAACTTATAGCGTTTACATAGAATTGTTAATTATAGAGACAAAGAGATAGTAATTGGGTTATGTCTCAATGAAAGGAAAAAAAAATGTGTTTAGGTGATTAAAAATTTAAAAAAAAATGAAAGAAGTTTAAGGGAGTTTTCATTTATTTATTAATTTCATTAAAAAAAGCACACCGCATGTAAAAGAGTAACAAGCTAACGTGTCAATTGCACACCTATTTCAAGTGTTTAGTTCAGTTCAGTTGTTTAATGATCTAAGTTCAGTTTAGTATTAAACAATTCTCCCGGTTTTAGTTATACATATAAATGTCTTTAGTTTTAAATAGTTTAGTTCACTATCTTTCAATTATTAACAATACAGTTCAGTTTCGTTTTTAATTTATAAATTTATCTTAATATTAATAACTCTATAGGGAATTTTAATTCAACATATTTTTAATGAGAGTTATTAGATGTAATGGCGGCACAGTCAATTATGAAACCTCAAACCCTATGTTTAATGTAGAAAATAATGTGTATAATTTTAATTCAAAAGGTCATGAAATTTCATTTAACATAATGTAAAATAGAGTGCACTAACCACACTATTCATCTTTGAGTTATTGTCTATACAGGTGTATCCTTTTTAAAAAAATTTAAAAAAATTATCTGAGTTTAGTGCACTAATTCTACTAAATATCTTATTGTTAATGTATTGCATGATATCCTTTCTAAATATATTTTTTATGAGAGTTTTATGATATAAGTTAATAGGGTTTAGGTTTCATAATTGACTGGGCCGCCATTAAGCGGCACAGTCTAATATGAAACATCAACCCTATGTTTGCTGTAGAAAATTATTGTA
>ONZK01002099.1:0-30264 GCA_900322385.1 Pharnaceum exiguum | reverse complement strand
TTTGAGATGGAGGGAAAGTTTCTTTTTGCTAAAAAGGCGCACAGCTATTCTGTTTTTGATGTTAGGACTTGTGCAGGTTGGGGAGGAATTTAGGGTATGGACCATTTTTCACAAGGTAGATTATGAAACTACGGGTAATTCACTCATTGTTTGTCATCACCTCCAACGTACTCCAAGGGACAAAGGCCTCTATGTGAACTGTGATGCAAATTAAAAGTTGTTGTCTTTATTTTTGTTCGGCCATAGTGTTACAGTTCAGTTCATGATTGTTTGTCATTCAATTTGTTGTTCAGATTAATTGTACTTTTTTTTTGGGTAATTTTCACTGTCACAGACTGTCAATGTGCTTGAATTTTTTTATATATGCCTCACTCGCATGTCTGTGAAGTTATAGATGTGAAGCACTACTTTTTTTGATATCTTTTATTTTGGCAATTGCTGGATTGCTGCTCTGCTACGATTCTCAAGATGCTCTGATATTAAAACTTGACAGATTGGTTAGCAGTTATAACATGTGCAACAACAATTTTGGTGCTAGTCTACCATAGATGATACATTTGGTATTCTCTATGGTGGAACTATTCTTACAGTCTTCTGGATTTACTACATGCTTAATTGCTTAGGTAAGCTGATGTTATCAACATGATCCGACAACAAATTCATTTGAGAACTTGGTCAGTCAGCTGTATACAGATATACAATTTCTTTCAACTGTGGCCTAACAGTTCGACAGACTAATCTGATCGATCAATGGTGCTTTATTCCCCTAAGATTTCGATGGGATGTTATCTGTCTTCCATTTGTTCCCCTAAGACATTGTTATTCTCCCTTCCCCTCCTTGCTCATACATTTCTCACATTTGCTACGAGGCGATTATGTCTTTAAGTAGATCACTTGGTGAACGAATCCAAAGAAGAATTACGAAAACTCAGAAGTTACTTGTACTCTTACAAGGCGAGATAAGTTTGAAGTTAAACTTAGTTTTTCGCGATTATAAGCTTCACTATCCATTGATTCCGTTGGTAAGGACTTGACTCTTGAGTCAGTGCTTGACAAAATACTATACTGCGACATCAACTTTAATGAGGGGAGTGTGATAGTTTCTGATTTAGCTGCTTGCACTGCTTTGCAGACAAATCAGATGACTGATGTTCATTTTAGCTTTGAGTAATATCTTTGTTTCTTCTGTGAGAACTTTTCTTTTCTGTTCTTTTGAGTGCCTAGGAGGTTGAGTTCCTTGAGCTTTCGTCATCGATTGACTGGCAGTATGAGAAAAGTAGGTTGGTGATTCAATCAACAGACTGCATCTTTGGTTGTGTTTGTCAAGGTGTATTTCATAGAAGTGATAACAACAATAACAACAACAACAACAACAACAACAACAAACTCAGTCGAATCCCATCTCAGATGGGGTTGAGCGTGCTAATGTGCTGTCACTTGCGCTGTGGAATTATGCATTTCATATCTAATTAAACCTTAATCATTTTGGTAGACATAACGCTATAGGCGCTGAGACTCACAGGAAGTCAAATCTTTGACAGTTGACAATCCAAGTTTAACATTTCAGAGTACCTAATTGTTTTTAGCAAATTATTGCAGTCTTCCTGACTCAGTAGGAATATATAATCATCTGGTCAATTCAATCTTGTTTGACAAAAACTAGTAACATTCAACGTCACTCATTCTTATCAGCATTGCTCAAGAATATTAATTGCTAATTATAAGAGTACATTCAATTGCTCAGGAATATTTTTCTTGTAGTCCTGACCTGCTGAAAGAGACTAGGGGAATCCAACTATTTTTCTGATCAAGCAACCATTTTCTTGTCAAACAGTTTGGTTAAATTCATTTTAATATCTGGCCTGCAGTGTGCTCATCTATCTAGTCTAGAACATAAATATGTTAAGACTTCCAGACGATCATCAACTTTCCAACCCTGACTTGCATTAAGCCAAAGCTCTATGGGTCTGTTGTCCAAAAATTTAGTCACCACATGGTCCTCTCTTTACTTAGTTCTCTGTGCTACAAATCTCTTCTGCTACCCACAGTTCACTAGTGCCGGAAATAATGAGACAGACCGTTTGGCCTTGCTTCATTTCAAGGCTAAACTAACCAATGACCCTCTTGGCGTCATGAACTCATGGAACGATACAATTCACTTTTGCGAGTGGCAGGGAGTCACTTGTGGTCGTCAACATCAGAGAGTGACAACGCTGAAGTTGCCATCTTCTGAGCTCACAGGCTCCATATCGCCGTACATAGGAAATTTAAGCTTCTTGAAGGAGCTTTATCTCCACAATAACAGCTTTTCAGGCACAATTCCTCAGGAGATAGGCCGCTTGCACAGGTTGCAATATCTCGTATTGTACAATAATTCCATTGGAGGGGATATACCATTAAACATCTCACAGTGTAGCAGCCTTGTTATGTTGCATCTTTACAATAACAGATTAGTAGGAGGAATACCACCAGAGATCAGCTTGCTGAA
The DNA here is from genome assembly GCA_900322385.1 of Pharnaceum exiguum. Taxonomy (NCBI): domain Eukaryota; kingdom Viridiplantae; phylum Streptophyta; class Magnoliopsida; order Caryophyllales; family Molluginaceae; genus Pharnaceum; species Pharnaceum exiguum. The sequence continues at coordinate 27,776 of ONZK01002099.1, read as the reverse complement.
ACATCTGCAAGTTATTCGACTGTCGGTAAACAATTTGGTAGGAACTATTCCATCATCTTTGGGGAACTTGTCTTCTCTTTATGATCTATCATTGGCCAATAACGGATTGTTCGGGACGATCCCAGAAAGCCTAGGATACCTGAAGAATCTTTCTACCCTCTTATTAGGTTACAATAACTTGCACGGATTAGTTCCATCATCAATTTATAACACCTCCTCTTTGGAGGCTCTCGACCTGTCATCAAATCAGTTTGAGGGAAGCCTTCCTTCCTATTTAGGCAATTCGCTTCCTAAACTTCAAGTATTTAACATTGACCTAAATAAGTTTACTGGAAGTATCCCGACTTCTGTTTCAAATTGGTCCAACATAGAATTTCTTTCAATGGGTTACAACAATCTTCGCGGACAAGTTCCACCTCTGCAAAAACTGTCAAAACTCCAGGTACTTCTGCTGTATCACAATTTCCTTGGAAATGGCGAAGCTTCTGATTTTGATTTTGTTTCTTCCTTAGGCAACGCTACCATGCTAAGATCATTTGAAATAAGCATCAATAATTTCACAGGAACTTTTCCTGAAGCCATCTGTAACTTCTCCATTTTGTCAGATTTACAAGTAGGTGCACTTAATTTATACGGGCAGTTACCATCCTGCATAGAAAACATGGTTCAATTGGAAGTGTTTGTAGCTTCATATAACAAACTTTCTGGTTCAATTCCATGGAGTATCACGAAACTGCAAAATCTGAATATATTGGATATCAGTGATAACCAGTTAAGCGGACCCATACCTCCCTTTATTGGAAACATTTCTATGCTTAATCTCCTTGATCTTTCTCAAAACAACCTTGAAGGTCACATACCTTCATCTCTAGGGAACTGCATGTACCTACAACAAGTAAATCTTTCTATGAACCATCTTAGTGGAAGGATACCGTCAGAAATTTTATCGCTACCTACTTTATCATTCTTTCTTGATCTGTCTGGCAACCACCTCAATGGTATCCTCCCGGATGAAGTAGGAAAGCTTACAAATCTAGGTATGCTAGATATATCTAAGAACTCATTATCTGGTCAAATACCAAGTGCTCTTAGCGAATGCGTTATGCTAGAGTACCTCTATCTAGGGAAAAATGCTTTCAGAGGCGAAATTCCTTCGTCTTTAACAGCATTGAAGGGTCTCCGAGAGTTAGATTTGTCCCGGAACAATTTATCTGGACAAATCCCGAAATTCCTGGAGAATTTAGAGCTGCAAATTTTGAATCTTTCATCCAATAACTTTGAAGGTGAAGTACCAACTGACGGCGTTTTCAGTAATAGAAGTGGTTTTTCCGTACTTGGAAACACTAAAGTGTGTGGAGGTTTGCCTGCTTTCAATCTGCCACAATGTCATTTTACTGGAACCAAGAAACAAAGACCACATAACAGAAAGAAGTTTGTAATTGCATTAGTCTTTGTTGTCGTTGGAGCTGTTTTATTGGTGACTGTTGCCTCAGTATATGCATTAAAGTTCAAAAAGAAAAGAAAGGAACAAACAGCTTCTGAATTGTTTGGAAACACCCTTGAAAATTTGTCTTACCAAAGCCTGCTGAAAGCTACAAATGGGTTCTCCTCTGACAATTTGCTTGGCAGTGGTACCTTTGGTGCTGTGTATATGGGAATTCTTGACCAGAACAGGAGGGTTGCAATTAAAGTATTTGATCTTACTCAGCATGGGGCATCTAAGAGTTTCATGGCTGAATGTGGCATGCTCAAAAATATTAGACACAGAAATCTCCTTAAGGTTATAACTGCTTGTTCAGGCATTGATCATCAAGGTAAAGATTTCAAGGCTTTGATTTATGAGTATATGTCGAATGGGAGCTTGGATGATTGGTTGCATTCTGGACTTAGTACTGAAACAGAGAATCTAAGTCTTTATCAGAGATTCAATATCACAGTTCATGTGGCTTTTGCTTTGGAGTATCTTCATCATCGGTGTGGTGCATCTGTAGTTCATTGCGACCTCAAGCCAAGCAACGTTCTCCTTGATGATGGGATGGTTGCTCATGTTGGTGACTTTGGATTATCTAAGTTCCTCTCAAACAGCATATCAGAATCTCGCGGATCTCAATCTAGCTCCATTGGAGTTAAGGGAACCCCTGGCTACGTTCCTCAAGGTAAATACTTCTATCAAGAAATCGCAATGTCCACCTATATTAATCTTGTACATGGATACAATTGCTCAAGTCTTTGAGATTCCCTCTAACATGCATCTACATTTGGAAGTTTTCATCACTGAAAGTTTTGGTCCCACAATATCAAATATTGATCTTCTGTCCTCTTTGAATTTCAGAATATGGTCTAGGCCATGAGGTCTCTACACAAGGGGATGTCTACAGCTTTGGCATCCTTGTTTTGGAAATGTTTACATGCAAGAGGCCAACAAGCGAAATGTTCAATGGGGACATGAGCCTGCACTGCTTTGTGAAGGATGCAATACCTGATCGAGTAAATGAGGTTTTAGATCCCGCACTTCTCGAGGAAATAAATAGCAAGAGTATAGGAAGAAATGGGAGCTCTGAGATTATGGACCATAGCAAGTTTATCATTTGGGATGGACTCATATCAGTGCTTGAAATCGCTCTGTGCTGCTCCTCTGAGATGCCTCAGCAAAGACCTGACATTAGTGATGTAGCTGGAAAACTGTCAGGTATCAGGGACAAAGTCCTAAGAACAAGTTTATAATGACAGGAGACACCCCAGGTAATTGTTCAATTAGTGTGATTTTAAAATCACACATCCCACTCAAACTGCAAGCCACTTTATGAAGTTTATCTCAAGAAGTTTGACCACAGGTTGTTGTAGAATTCTTACCTTGTTGGTGTTAAGAGTGTGCCAAGCTTAGTTGTTTCTTATACCATCAGTGTCCATTGGCTATTGCATTTCCCTTTCTGTACAAATACTGCAGCAGAAGACACTCCGCAGAGTGAACACCTGTGATCTGGCGATCTTCCTGAGCGCAAAAGTTAGTCCTATACCAGGCAATCATGAACTAGCAGTCACTAATTATTACCCATAATTTCCATTCCAAATACGTTCGTTGTTTTCTCGTATTGCTTCATTACAAAACGGTTGACTCAGTAAAGGCCTTAATCTATCATGCAAGAACAATAATACTTCAGCAAATGAAATGCCAAATCATGTCTTTACAGTCTGCAAAACCAGCTGCCAGAATGTCCTAAACCTCAGGCGCATAAATTCTCACGGCAGATCTATACTTCTTTCATGGCTGATCAAATATTGTAAATGCATCACGTTTTGCACCATTTTTTCGTAATTTGTATTGAAAGCAAACCATACCAACACTCTGAACAAAAAGGCAAGTTGATACAGGTGCTGACTACGACAAAGCACTGAAGCAGAGGAAAACACACAAAAAGAGAAGGCAAACCATCTCATTTGATTCAAGCATACTCCAAAAAAATAATCTGGTAACTGGATATAGAGTGTAGAGAAATATAAGAGACTAAAAATAATTATAAAGAAACACAGATGCTAATGACATCTGACAAGTAATTGCTCAGCGGTTTTGTTACTGCCTTCCATGTTCAGATATGGAACTTTTGGTTATTCTTGACCTTTTCAGAATAAACATATTTGAAGTATATTGTCATATTGTGATTATGCTTTTCATCAAGCATCAGTTGACAGTTGCTGATGGTAAACAATTTAAGAAGTTGAAACATTTCTGAGCAAGGAACTCTTGCGTTCATTGACCTCTCTGATCTTCTGGTGTAGTTTCTTGTTCACTGTATTCTCTAGTTCTTATGTCTACAGTCTGATAATACTGAACACGATATTATGGACAAGCATTCTATCATGCATTCAGCCATCTTTCCATCTATCCTCTTGCTCAATGCTCCCACTCTCCTAGATAAACTGATTGTCAACAGCAGCATTAGACTCTAGAATTTCAACATTGCTGACACCATAAGGAAAGACCATTCAATGGAACTTAATTCTTTAATACTTGCTCCGTGGAAAATTATGGCAGTCTTTTGAATTCAGAGAGAATAATTAATGTCATGGTCAATCTTATGTTATTCAAACAATGTAACACTTAATTATCACTCATTCTCACCCCGTACTGGTGATTGTTGCTCACGGATATTCTACTTAGAAACTACAAATTATTCTGATCATGTAAGCCCTTTCCTGTGGTCAAATTCAAAGTCAAACTTGAATTTTTCAGCCTGCAGTATTCATATCCTATATTGTGAATCTGTATACGCTTGCAAATAAACACCAATTGTTACACTCTTCATTCAATAAGCCGAAAGAGTATGGAGCTTCTACCCAAAAGGTTAGACACCCCATGGTCCTCTTTTTACTGGATCCTTTTTGCTATCACTCTATTCTATTTTCTGCAGTTCACAAGCGCAGGAACTAATGAGACAGACCGTTTGGCCTTGCTTGGTTTCAAAGCTAAAATAACTGATGACCCTCTTGGCATCATGAACTCATGGAATGCCACTGTCCACTTTTGTGAGTGGAATGGAGTAACTTGTGGTAATCAACACCAGCGAGTAACAAGACTCAACTTGCAGTCTTTTGAGCTCAAAGGCTCTATCTCTTCTTATATAGGAAATTTAAGCTTCTTGAAGGAGCTTTTTCTCCAGAATAACAGCCTTTTGGGGGAAATTCCACCGGAATTAGGCCGTTTGGGTAGGTTACAGTATCTCATGCTGTACAACAATTCCTTTGGTGGTGAGATTCCATCTAATCTGTCACGCTGCACCAGCCTTGTTTCAGTGGACCTATATAATAACAGATTGGTAGGAGGCATACCGCCCGAGATCGGCTTTCTGAAACGCCTGCAAGGTCTTTCGATATCTCAAAACAAACTGACAGGAACTATCCCTTCCTCCATGGGGAACTTGTCTTCTCTGTCCCGACTTGCTTTAACCTATAATGATTTGTCTGGCAGAATCCCTGATAGCTTTGGCAGACTCAAAAATCTAAATTATCTCACATTGGGTTCTAATAATTTATCTGGATTAGTTCCTCCATCATTGTTCAATTTCTCATTCATGACATTTCTTAGTATTGGAGTTAATCAATTGGAAGGTAGCCTACCGTCTGATTTAGCCACCACTCTTCCAAAGATCAAATTCTTCAGCATAGCCGACAATCAATTCAAAGGGTTTATACCTGCATCTGTGTCCAATCTCTCAGAAATTGAAATTCTTTTACTAGGTGCCAACAATCTTCAAGGAGAAGTTCCTGCTCTGCACAATTTAATCAGGCTTGAGCAACTTCTAATTTTTGAAAACTTCCTTGGACCTTCCTTGCAGTTTGTTTCTTCCCTAGCCAATTCTACCATGCTAAACTTGTTTGAAATTGGTGATAATAACTTTAGAGGTTCTATTCCAGAAAGTATATGCAACTTCACAAAGCTGTCAAAAATACTTATAGATGATACTGAGATATCTGGTCAGATACCAGTTTGCATTGGAAATCTGTTAGGCTTGCAGGTGTTTACGGCTCCACGTACTAAGCTTTCTGGAGTTATTCCCCTAAGTATGATGAGGATTCAAAGCCTAGACACAATAGATTTACGCCACAATATGTTGACAGGCCACATACCATCCACTATTGGGAATCTGACCAGTCTTACTACCCTAAAATTAGGTCACAATAAACTTATAGGTCAAATACCTTTAACAATAGGAAATTGTAAAAATCTACTGCAATTGGATCTCTCTCTCAACAATCTTAGTGGTAGAATACCTACACAGCTTCTTAGTCTGTCCTCCCTATCTATTTATCTTGACCTGTCTGACAATCGTCTCACTGGAAAGCTCCCAGCTGCAGTTGGAAGTCTGAAGAATCTTGATATTCTTGACGTTTCTAACAACATGTTGTCCGGTGAAATCCCGAGTTATCTAAGTGCATGCATAATGCTAGAGTACCTGTACATGGAGGGGAACTCTTTCCAAGGCTCCATCCCTTCATCTCTGATATCATTAAAGAGTCTTCAAGTGTTAAATTTGTCGGGGAACAATATATCAGGAGAAATTCCAGATTTCCTTGCAAAGTTACCGCTCCAAATGTTAAATCTATCATATAATGACCTGGAAGGAGAGGTGCCTTCAGGTGGCATTTTCAGCAATGAAACTGGTTTATCGGTACTTGGAAATCGTAGGCTGTGTGGAGGGATACCTTTGTTAAAGCTACCTGAATGCCATAGGAGCAACAAAAGAACAGCTGAACGCAGAATGAGGTTGCTCATTTCTATTGTTTCAGTGGTTATTTTGTTGCTGATGGTGGTGGTTGTATGTACTCTATGTTACAGAAAGAGAATGATAGAACACATAATACCAACTGATTCAAAGAACTCCTTTCCAAATCTGTCTTACAGAAGACTTGTAGAAGCTACTAATGGTTTCTCCTCTGCAAATTTAATTGGAAGTGGAACCTTTGGGGTTGTGTACACGGGATATCTTGATCAGAGTGGCACAAAATCTGCCATTAAGGTATTTAATCTAAGTCAGCATGGTGCTTCCAGGAGTTTTATGTCTGAATGTGAGGTCCTCAAAAATATTCGACACCGAAATCTTGTCAAGGTGATTACAGTTTGTTCTGGGGTTGACTATCAAGGCAATGATTTCAAGGCTATGGTTTATGAGTACATGGAGAATGGGAGTTTACATGACTGGTTGCATTCTGTCCCGTCTGGACGGCTTGACAGTCCAAGCTCTACTAATAGAAGGTTGAATCTTTTTCAGCGACTTGATATTGCAGCTGATGTTGCATCTGCTTTGGAGTATCTTCATCATAATTGTGGTGCACCCATAGTCCATTGCGACCTCAAACCAAGTAATATTCTTCTTGATGGTAAAATGGTTGCACATATTGGTGACTTTGGGTTGGCCAAATTCCTCTCCATAGGCATTGCAGGATCTCATAAAGATCAGTCAAGTTCTATGGGAGTTAGAGGAACTATTGGCTATACGCCTCCAGGTAATAGAATTACGCCATGTATTTTCTTCGATGCATTTTCATATGTTTCTTTTGTCCGTTCTTTCTTCTTGTTCCTCCTTCAGTCCCGTCCCTCTCTATTATGATAACCATAGCAGCCAATCTACCATGAATTTCAGAATATGGCTTGGGGAATGAGGTATCTACATATGGAGATGTCTATAGTTTTGGGATCCTTCTATTGGAAATGTTTACACACAAAAGCCCTACAAGTGCCGAGTTCGAAGGAAGCTTGAACCTCAGCAGCTTTGTGAGGGAAGGTCTCCCTGAACGAGTGGTGGAAATTCTACACCCTGCAGTTGTTGAAGACATAGATGGTGGGGAGACTGTGGCAGAAGGAGCTGAAGGGTTCAGGATAACAGGAAAAACCAGGTTAATCATGTTAAATGCCTTGGCTTTAGTGCTTGAAGTAGCACTTTCTTGCTCGGTTGAGCTTCCTCAAAAAAGGCCAGACATCAGAATAGTAGCTGGAAAGCTTTCTTCTATCAGAAATGAAGTCCTAGCAGGTCAGCAGAAATGAATGCTTATATGTCTAATCTCTAAGTTGTGATGATAAAATGTCATGCAGCAAATTAAAATAAGTTGACATTTGTATAAGAATGTGATAGCATGTAATTTTGTTCTTTGGCTGCAGGTATACAAGAGAAATATGCCTTATCTAACTGATCAGCCTCTTGAAAGCATGCCATTGTTGATAAAGGTAAAATCAAATGTCTGAGTAGTGTATCAGGTCTCTGCTATTTAAGTAATGTAAACGGTTTATATTTTCTAGTATTTTCAATTTCTTAAATATGCATTTGTTGAGTGTTGTAAAACTGTTGTCTTGCTCATTGAAATTCTGATGTTTGATTGCATAACATGTGATTGATCAAAGGTACTCAACTAGTTTCTTTTTTCACTGGCATTTCAGTTTATATTAGAGAGTGACTAATTCTGTGGTAAGTGACCAAATAAGCTCAAAGCCAAGCGTGATTGTGGTCTTGTGGATCTTGAACCGAACAGAACCAAAACGATCCCATCATCTCAAAGAATGAGCAATCAAGCTACGGCCCAGTGGGGGAAATTATCCTCTCTTTAAGTGCTTTACTAGATTTGACCCTCCACCATTGTGTGAAAGATCGTTCTTGTTCACTGGACTACATCAACTTGGAAACAAAATAATTCCAACGAAGGTTCTAATCAGATATGAACTCAAACAATTGACCATACAAAGAAAAATAATAATGATTACCCCGAGTGTCCTACTTTAATTTATTTGTTATTGATGATATCGGCCAAACAGTTTTTGGTTTTAAGAGGAAAATTAAGAGACATAAATAAAGAGGAGCCAACAGCATTAACAGGTTTGGAAACACTCAGAATAGCAGGCAATAGAAACCTGGTAAATGGATGCTTTGGTATCAGTTCTTGAAATTGCCCTTTTCTGTTCTGCTGAGCTCCCTCAACAAAGGCCATATCGGCAATGTCGCTGCAACGCTGTCTTTGCTAAGAAGCAAAGTTCTAGGAACAAAGAGGTATCTGTCTTTGCATCAACAGTAGAATTTTACAGCAGAAAAAATACGGACAACAATCACAAACATCCCACAATAACTAGTAAACCTATCATTGAATTGACAGTCTCCAGCCAGGTGCACAGATCATGCACATGTTCTCGGTATGCAGTACCAGCTGAAAACATCAACTACACTACTTAACGCATCCAACCAAGTCAATATACAGTATGTCAGTATTTGAGGGCCATTTTTATTAGAGTAATGTTGTTCCCTATTCTAGAGATAACGACTAGTGAAAGTCTTACAAGGAAAAGAAGCCCTTTAGTCCTTGACTAAATTGGCTTTAGTCATCTGTTCTCCTAATGTTTTGTTTAAATAAAGACAACGGAATGTGATCATATTAGCCCCGTATAAAAAGATAATCATTTGGCAACTACTATAACAGGAATAAGTTCAACAAGTCCAGAATTCTTCTTCCTCTCATAAAGTAAATAAAAGATCACAAACAAAAAAATGCATCAGAGAGTGTATGGAGACACCCCAGATAAGTGTTCAACTCTGACTAAGCATGTCATTGGGTCAGAAGAAGAACAAGCTAGGGAAAGTAGTTTGTCGAGCTTAGAGTGTGCCAAACTTACTTGTATCTTATGCCATCAGTGTACATTGGCTATTGCATTTCTCTTTCCATCTATTCTTCCTGAACGCTGACAAAAGTTACACCTTGGTCATATTGTTTTATTACAAAGGCATTGACTCAGTAAAGGCCTTAGTTTATCATGCAAGAACAACAATACTCCTGCAAATGAAATGCCAATCATGTCATTACAGTCTGCAGAACCAGCTGCAAGCATGCCCAAATCCTCAGGCCCATAAATTCTCACGGTAGATCTATACTGCGTTCATGGCCGATCAAATATGTAAATGCATCACGTTTTGCACCATTTTTTTGTAATTTGTAATGGAAGCAAACCATACCAACACTCTGAACAAAAAAGGCAAGTTGATACAGGTGCTGACTACGACAAAGCACTGAAGCAGAGGAAAATGCACAAAAAGAGAAGGCAAACCATCTCATATGATTCAAGCAGACTCCAAAAAAAAAATGATCTGGTAACTGGATATAGTGTGTAGAGCAATACTAGAGATCAAAAATAATTATAAAGGCACACAGATGCTAATGACATCTGATAGGCGCTTAGGGGTTTTGTTCCTGCCTTCCCTGTTCAGATATGGAACTTTTAGTATTCTGGTCATACATTAATTCTTTGATACTATGAGGTTGTTCTCGACCTTTTCAGTCGAAATATATTGCAAGTATATCCTGATTATGCTTTCATCAGCATCAGTTGCTGATGGTAAACCATTAAAGAAGTTCAAACATTTCTGAGCAAGGAACTACTTGCTTTCATTGACCTCTCTTATCTTCTGGTGAAGTTTGTTGTTATCACTGTATTCTCTAGTTCTTGTGTCTTCAGTGGGATAATACTGAACACGATATTATGGATAAGCATTCGATCATGCATTCAGCCATGTTTCCATCTATCACTCGCTCCCACTGTCCACAGATAAACTGAGAGTCAACAGTAGCATTAGACTCCAGAATTTCAACATTGCTGACACCATAAGGAAAGACCATTCAATGGAACTTAATTCTTTAATACTTGCTCCGTGGAAAATTATGGCAGTCTTTTGAATTCAGAGAGAATAATTAATGTTATGGTCAATCTTATGTTATTCAAACATTGTAACACTTAATTATCACTCATTCTCCCGTACTGGTGATTGTTACTCACGGATATTCTACTTGTAGGCTCCCCTTGCTCAAAGAGACTTAGAAACTACAAATTATTCTGATCATGTAAGCCCTTTCCTGTGGTCAAATTCAAAGTCAAACTTGAATTTTTCAGCCTGCAGTGTTCATATCCTATATTGTGAATCTGTATACACTTATAGATAAAAGAGCATTACTCCACTCTTCCTTCAATAAGCGACACTCGATGGAGCTTTTACGCAAAAGGTTAGACACCACATGTGATCCCTCTTTTTACTTCATCCTTTTTGCTATTAGCTCCTTCTGTTTTCTGCAAGTCACTGGTGCAGGGAATAATGAGACCGACCGTTTGGCCTTGCTTGATTTCAAAGCTAAAATAACCGATGACCCTCTTGGCATCATGAACTCATGGAATGACACTGTTCAATTTTGTGAGTGGGATGGAGTCAATTGTGGTCATCAACATCAGCGAGTAACAGGACTCAATTTGCAGTCTTCAGAGCTTAAGGGCTCTATATCTCCATACATAGGAAATTTAAGTTTTTTGAAGGAGATTTATCTGCAGAATAACAGCTTGTCTGGCACAATTCCTCAGGAGATAGACCGCTTGGGCAGGTTGCAATATCTCTCGCTGTACAATAATTCCATTGAAGGGCGAATTCCATCAAATATCTCACACTGCACTAACCTTGTTACATTGGATCTTTATGGTAATAGATTGGTAGGAGAAATACCCCCTAAGATCAGCTTGCTGAAACATTTGCAGGATATTGATTTGTCTATAAACAAACTTACAGGAACTATTCCGTCATCTTTCGGGAACTTGTCAGCCCTCACTGGCCTATCATTGACCCAAAACAACTTGTTCGGCAGGATTCCAGATAGCCTAGGTAATCTGAAAAATCTGTCATTTCTTTCATTGGGTTAAAATAAGTTGCAGGGAATAGTTCCTCCATCAATTTATAACATCTCAGCTTTGACAGTCCTTGAGCTATCGGGAAATCACTTGGAAGGAGGACTTCCTGCACATTTAGATGTTTCACTTCCGAATCTTCAATTCTTTAACTTAGCTGGAAATTATTTTACTGGAACCATCCCCTCTTCATTATCAAATTGCTCATCCTTGGAATTGCTTTCACTTGGTTACAACAATCTTCATGGACAAGTTCCACCTCTACAAAAGTTGACAAAGCTCCAAAGATTTTTGATTTATCACAACTTCCTTGGAAGTGGTGACACAACTGATTTGGAGTTCGTGTTTACCTTAGGCAATGCTACCATGCTAAGAGTATTCGAAATAACCGGCAATAACTTCACAGGAAATTTTCCCACTGCCATCTGCAACTTCTCTAAATTGTTGAACTTAGCAGTAGATTATAACAAATTGTATGGGCCCTTGCCAACATGCATAGAAAATATGGTTCAGTTAAAACTTTTTGCAGCTGATGGTAACAAGCTTTCTGGTTCAATTCCCAAAAGTATTACGAAACTACAAAACTTAGACAGATTGAGTCTTAGTGATAACCAATTTAGTGGACCCATACCTTTGTCGATTGGAAACTTAACTAAGCTTACATACCTGTATCTATCTCAGAACAACCTTGAAGGTCACATACCTTCAACTCTAGGGAACTGTAAATACCTACTAGGAATAGACCTTTCTCAAAATTATCTTAGTGGCAGGATACCTTCTGAAATTTTTAGCCTGCCAGCTTTGTCTTTCTTTCTAGATGTGTCTGACAACCACCTTAGTGGGATACTCCCGGAAGAAGTAGGAAAGCTCATAAATCTAGGATTTTTTGACATATCTTACAACATGCTTACCGGTGAAATACCGAGTGCCCTTGCTGGATGCATTATGCTTGAGTATCTCTACTTGGAGGAAAATGTTTTCAGAGGCGACATTCCTTCATCTTTAGTGTCATTGAAGGGACTCCGTGAGTTAAATCTGTCACGGAACAATTTATCAGGGGAAATTCCCAAGTTTCAAGAGATCTTACAGCTGCAAGTGTTAAATCTTTCATTCAATAACTTTGAAGGCGAAGTGCCAACTGACGGCATATTCAGCAATAGAACTGGTTTTTCTATACTTGGGAACACTAGAGTGTGCGGAGGATTGCCTGATTTCAACCTCACTCCATGTAGTTCTAGCAAAACCAAGAGTGGAAAACGAAGACCATATAACATCAGAAGGTTTGTGCTTGCATTACTTTTCGGTGTTTTTGGAGTTGTTTTATTGGTGACATGTGTGTCAGTATATACTTTCAAATACAATAAGAGTAAAAAGGAACGGACAACAGAAGATTTTGAGAACAAGCTTGTAAATTTGTCTTATCAAAGCCTCGTGAAAGCTACGAATGGGTTCTCTTCCGAGAATTCGATAGGCAGCGGTTCCTTTGGGTCTGTGTATAAAGGAACCCTTGATCAGAACAGGATCGTTGCAATTAAGTTATTTGATCTCAGACACCATGGTGCTTCTAAGAGTTTTGCCGTTGAATGTGGCATCCTCAAGAATATTAGGCACAGGAATCTCCTTAAGGTTATTACAGTTTGTTCAGGTATTGATAATCAGGGTAACGATTTTAAAGCTCTGATTTATGAGTACATGGGAAACGGGAGTTTGGATGATTGGTTACATCCCCTGTCCAGCTTTGAAACAAGGAATCTAAGTATATTTGAAAGACTGAATATAGCAGTTGATGTGGCTTTTGCTTTGGAGTATCTTCATCATCGTTGCGGTGCACCAGTTGTTCATTGTGACCTCAAGCCAAGTAATATTCTCCTTGACAATGAGATGGTTGCTCATGTTGGGGACTTTGGGTTGTCCAAGTTCCTGTCAAACAGTATAGCAGAACCTTATGGATCTCGGTCGAGCTCCATTGGAGTTAAAGGGACCCCCGGCTATGTACCTCCAGGTATATATCTTTGGTATCTTTTAATTTTTCAGATTCTTTCCCCAGATTTCGCATGAGTACATTCTTTTTTGTATAGAATTATAGTACGTAGTCTATCTAGAAGACAGTTCTTCCCGACTGCTGCTATTCATGCTCTTTGTTAGTCACGGCTTAATTGAATGTGGTGGCTTCACTGGTGAAATTTTGATATTCTTTCCTGGTTGAATTTTAGAATATGGTTTAGGCCATGAGGTCTCTACATATGGTGATATCTACAGTTTTGGTATCCTTGTTTTGGAATTATTTACATGCAAGAGGCCAACAAGCGAAATGTTCAAAGGGGAAGTGAGCCTACACTGCTTTGTGAAGGCGGCAATGCCTGATCGCGTAAATGAGATTTTAGATCCTGCACTTCTTGAAGAAATAAATAGCAAGAGTATAGGAAGAACAGGAATTTTGAGCTCTGAGATTATGGATGATAGCAAGTTAAACATTTGGGTTGCACTCATGTCAGTGTTTGAAATCGCTTTGTGCTGCTCTTTAGAGCTCCCTCAGCAAAGGCCTGACATAAGTGATGTGGCTGCCAAACTGTCTAGCATCAGGAACAAAGTCCTCAGAACAAGTCTAGAACAACACAGGGGACACCCTGCAGGTATTTATTTTAATTAAAGTGATTTTCCATATATTTAAACAAAGAAACACTTCTCATCAAAAGTAAAATTCAGAAGTGCAGTCGTTTATTGGTTTACCTTTTCTGATTGTAGGTACATAGTTCCTTGTTGGTCTGGCAGTGAGCATTGGTACTGAGAATAACAAGCGAAGCAAAGTCATATGCCTTTGCTGTTTCTTAGGCAAGCAGTATCTAGGGTACTTCTCTATGTATATTCTTGTTTTGTCAATTACACTACATGTGCAAGTTTTGTAACCTCATATTACAAATTTGACCAGCAAGTTGGCGACATGTTTATCACCATCTGACCCATCAAACATGTACCTTCATGTTTCTATCATTTTCATTTTGGAAACTTATTTTGTTTTAACAGCATCTCCCAGTTCTTGTGTGATGCTCGTTTTATCTCAATTGGTTTAGGACATTTATTCATAAACTCTGGGTCTAGCTTGTCAATGAGGTGTACCTACATCGCCTACATATGCAATGGTTCCCATGCCCACACAGTCAAAGAAACACAATCGATACAATTCTACAATAAGAGTACCTTACTACTATAAATTTAGACGAGGAAACCAAAGTATGGCCAAAAGATAAAACAATCAGGATTCAATTGGCAAATGAGTCAAACCAGACTTTGAAATACGATCTTCATGACCTAAATAGTTCATCACTTTAATATGGAGTCAGGAGTGTGAACAATGGCGCAGAAAGACAGTAGCATTTTTGCTTCGCCAGCCATCAACAAAATAAAATTCTGGCAGTTTCGGAAATGTGAAATAAATTAAATGATCCCTTCACTGCTGCTACAAGGATAATCAATGAATCAAAACCATCATTATCGAACACCCGAATCTGAACTTCAAGTGCGCAAGATCACCAGCAAAATTTCAAAAGAATACACATGATAACCAGTACAATCAATGAAATTTTACACCAAATGACTATCACACATTTTGACCCGTCCTTTTTCTCTTTTCCTTTCATACAAAGGGAGGTGTGGGTTGGGGTGATGTTTTCAGAGGAATCTGTATCACCCCCTTTGGGTTAGCGAATTGTGACTTTATACAAAGATAATCCCACTCACAAAATTTCGGAACTGACACCCCCCCAAGAAGGTCTTACATGGAGATTCCTGTCACATATGTACCTCGTGGCGATACTGAAGGAGGGAACTCTAAACCACTACACCTTTCCTTCATGATATATTTCCAGCGAAATCTTAACGTCCACCTCTACATAGTACAGTTACTGTGAACTCCGTGTCTATCAGAGATAAATTTCCTTACCTTGTAGTCGTCTAATTACTCTCCTTTGCCGACAGGGGAGCTGCCTTCATCTGAGTCGTAAGCACCATCACCAGGACCACCTCTTTCTTCCTTCACCTGCTTAACCAAACTTACATCTCCAGCAGAGTTCTTTCCAGTAAGAGATTGTGCTTCTTCATCATTGAACTCTTCTCCCATCTCATTTGAGTATGCATACCTGCAAGTTGAGAGCTTTTCTGTTTAGAACAATTGTTAAGCAAACAAGATCCACTAGCAGGAGACTATGAACAAAACCCAAAATTGAGTAGAAAGAAAAAGAAACAAAATAGAGTTGTAAAATCAGAGTCATGATCGATGAGATTGCCAAGAACTCAGAACAATCTCCCTTACATTGCTTACACTTGAAAAGAACTGTCTTGAGTTTCTTCCTATTGAACTCAAAAATCATTTGAAATGCTTTTGTAGGAAATTTAATCTTCATAACTAGTTTTTCTTAGCTGGGAATCATTTCAAAAGTAGAAGTGCTTTAGTTTTTTTTTTAAAGAAAAGGGTATTTGCCGACTGGGATCATAACTTTTCTCCTTCTAACCAACAGATTTCCACGGCTCATTCAAAATCAGGATCAGTATGACTAGCAAGAGTATCAATGACAGTTGACAAAGAATGCAAGACCTTCTAAAATTGTTCCATTAGACACTTAAAGATCACACATTTCAAAATAAAAATAAAAAAAACCGACATTTAATAAAATTATAAGCGGAACTAGTAAAATCACACAAGTTTTCAATGAAGCAAAATGGCAAACAGTGGATAATTATTGCTAGGAGCCTAGGATGACACATCTCAATGTAGCCAATGGGTCATCAAGAAATTATATACTCCCTCCGGCTTAATTTACTTGACTACTGGATTCAATTTTGACCATAAATATCAATTGTATACGCAATTTTAAAAACATGACTTCTATGTCATGTCGCAAGAAAAAAAAAAACTAAAATGTATAAACTGCAAATTATAACTCAGTCAGTTTTTTTTTTTTTTTTGAAAATTAACAATCAAACTAGACCTTTTAAGTTAAATAGAACAAGTAAAAGGGATAGGGGGAACATTTACATGCTTCCTTACTTCATCAGCATTAGGAAGGACAGGAACTGACGGTCATCAGAAGCACAGAGGGGCTGAAGGGGGTGAACAAGGCTATAACCCAAATCTAAACAGGGACGAACTTACCGCTGAGAACTCTGAGATGGAGCCCAAAGGTAGCAAATTATGCAGAGCATGGCAAATGCCAGAATGTCCCAGAAAGCAGTAATAATCCAAGCACTCTGCCACCGCTCATTAAAAGGATCTGTAGCCTTGAAATACACCTGCAACAGCAAAAATTCCAAGGTTTACAAGTGTCAAATCAGCAGTATCCATGACCAATCTCAAATGGTATCACAAAACCAAAGCCAAAAGTGTGTGTTTGGGTGTGCACATGCCCATGGGTGCTTGCTTAAAGGAAAGAGGGGGGAAACCCACACAGTGGCACTAAAGAAACATACTGTCCCTTCTGATCCTACAACCAAATCTAGCTGATACTTTTTTAGGACATGCACATTGGTCAACGCACCCTAAGTAGCTCACCAAGAAATTTTTACTTTCATTCATATTGCTTACACTTTCGTTGAGTCGCTCAGTCTAAACATACCATTTTTAATTTGGACTCTCTTGCAACCAAACAAGGAATCATCCTATAAATTTATACTGAATGGCATCAAATTCTGAAATACAATGACTCTTACTGCCGCTGTGCCATTCAACGAGAGGGTAACTGTTAATCACAATTATATCAAATATCAATCAGAACTGGAGCAGTCAACTAGTGACCATGAGACTGGCTTCCACCGAAACCAGATCATCCAATTGTTTCAGATGAGATCAATAGCACCCACAATGGTAGTATAGCGTTTTCCTAGGCAGCCCTTAACAGAGGACAACTATGAGGTTGACAATAGACTATGAGCCTGCAACCTTCCACTATTGACCCCTACAATAGTGACCTTCCAAAGTAATACATCATACAACAGGACTTTTTCAAGGTACTCATTAATCATTATCTCAATAAGGGCAGACCAGTACATTGCGGAGATATCAGTACACTAGATTCCCCTAAGTTGTGTCTGTAAGGTACACACTGAGGTCTTAGCACAGAGCCATAGAATGCCAAAAGGCTCCACGTTAAATACCCCTTCAGCTAGTCTAAGTATGCAATGCATCTCATCAGGGCCGATTTTCAACGGGCGCAGCCTGTTCAACCTCACAAGGCCTCTGATCCTAGGGACCCCAGTTTTAGCTAAGTATCTTCTTTGTCAGCTAATACTAATGTTGGTTGCAGCTCAGGTGGTTACGGAACTACATATGAAGGGCTGGTGTGGGTTCGAAAGTTAGGGGGTTATGTTGCCAGCCTTTGGGCCACACCGCGACCCGGCTATGATGAAAATAGCAATAAAAGTGATGTAGAAGTAGCACCGCACGCTTAAGCACTCATCCACTTCGAACCTGCTTCTGTGCGATTTCGTTCCTTTTTCTTTTCTTGTGATTTATTTGTATATTCTTTTCACAATTGTTCTCTAAGTAAAGTCCACCTTGTATTCGTTCATTAAAAAAAAGCACCTTGAATTTATCTGGTAAGTCACAAAAAAAATTTCATATAAAATTTGTAGGCTTATGGTTCTTTAAAAAAAAATTACAAGACTCGTTAACTGAACACGCCTTACCAAAATGGTTAATAAAATTATTTTTTCAAATTCTTCAAAGGCTTGAGAATGATGTTCAACTTTCACGTTTGAATTCCCTTCATTACAGCTCAAATTCCGAACTACGATTTTACCTACAATAATTTCTTTCACTTTTTGGAGTCAAATCATGTTTTTCAAAGTTTGTTTATAAATAATTCCAAAACGTCACAGACAGAAAAAAAAACACTTCTAAAAAAAGTTTATAGTGCCTCCTTGTGCTACTTGCACAGGCTCCCTCTGCTACTTGCACAAGGCCTTCGAAATTCACGGTACATATCATACTCCTCTAGGTCACAGAAACATGTGGGGTATTCAAAAAAGAAAAAAAACATTTTTTTTAAACTTGTATCTGTAATAAGAATCAAGAGTCGGGGCAAAAGCATGTAGAAAGGTTCTAGAGTTGAAATTATTGAATTACTTCTGCCAAAAATACTTGGAGAAAACTCAAAAAAGAAAACAGTTAAGACTATTTGATAATAAAAAAAAAACAGTTAAGAGTATTGCTCCTACAGCCAACCAACTGGTGCTTGAATCCTTCAAAGAAGCACCCGGCCAAATAAATAGTGGACGCCACCATCTATAAAGCTCATCTACTGTAGGACCATGTTTGGCTTCCATCATTCCAAGCGATTCAAGACCTCATGAAATAAATATGACCAAAAAGTCCTCATGCACATCACATGTCGGTCACCGTTCAGACAAATTTATGTTATACTATAGAGTAACTGATGACATGGAAGCCAAACATAGATGGTGAAATGGAGGGAGTATAAGAGAGTTCACACTTTCATAATTTTAATAACTATTTATTCTAACATTCCAAATTAGTATAAGAAGAGCATACTCTGAAATAGTATTGTTGAATTCTTCTGAGCAAACCAAAATGACACATAAAAAAAAGGAAATAAGAATACTTTTAAATGACAGCAATCAGCAAACTGCATAGGTAAAATATTATAAATTACCTCATATCCTATCCATGCAACTGAGGCAATCACTGAAACTGCTAATGCATTTGAAAACTTTCTGTATATATCAAGTTTCACAGAACTTCGCTTTGCCTGGAGGGTCCAAAGAGAGGGAAAGAAAAAGGGAATTAGTGGAGGAAAGACAAAGAGAACGCAAAGGCCTGTTGGGTGAAGCCAGAACAATTCTGCGATCACAAATGAACTCACTAGAATGCTTCCGTGAAATTTCTAGTGATGATTCCAATTGAAAAAAATAAATACTCAGCAATCAAACTGCTCCATCAAGTCATAGCAGTCTATAAAAAGAGATCTTCATAAGAATTGGAAAAGACCATCCATCAAATTGTATATGTATTCATAAAAGGTATATATTGACTGTTAGGGGGATACTGGAGCAAGTAGTAATGAAAGCTGCGGAGTTAACTGTAAAAAAATTTGTTTTTGAAGATTTCATAATTCATCTAGATTTTTTTATTGTTTAAATAATTGACACCGGCGGATTTATTTCTAATTTTGTTCTTGTTTATGTTTTTGGTTTTGGAGAATTCATCTAGACAACGAGGTGCATAACTTCTTTCGTTTTCTTTTCTTGGGAGGGAGGGTTTGCAGTTCACCTGCTTCAAGCGTCAACTTAAAGCACCAAGCAAAAGACAAAATAATAATAAAGTTACTAATAGGTCAAGAAGCATACATTAAATGAACGAAGAACAGACCACGAACCTGTAACTGTTCCAAAGTCTTGGAAAGCGAGGTGAAAATCCATAAGATAAAAAATGCATCCAGAAATGAATCAGGAAGAACAAGAAGAAGTCTTGCTCTTCCTGATATGTCATTGATCGTGCCCACATACTCAGTAATGTCAAGTAGCTCAGTAGCCAAGAAGTATGTTACCCCAAGCACCACCACCTTTGAGGTAAGACCGCCAAGAGTAGGGCGCACCACGCCATAACCCATTGATACTGAAAGGATCAGAAGACGTGAAAGTGTACTCCTTGCAGCCCCCAGAGTCACGACCCAAGTTGTAAGGAGAACTGGCCGGATGCCTGTGCTGTTAAAATTAGCATATTCGAGATACCAGAGAGCCATTTCCAACAACCCAAGAGTAACAACAATTGTGATGCAATGCTGGAGTTGAAGCACTTCATTCCAAAACCTCACATACTGAAAAAACCATAGCACGCACACCAGAAGGTATGCCAGGGACATAAAAACATAAAAGTTCATGGATGGGGCCATTCTGCCAGGTAAATAGCCATCAGGATTCTTCCAAACTGTCCTCCCAGTCATAACCAGTCCCTTCAAGTTCGGATCACATGTTATGAAGAATAAGTTATACATTCCTGTCTTCGAGATGTAAATTTCCTTCCTAAGCAATCGGGCACGTAAAGCATTCTCTTTGAAGTTCACATTTACAATTACTGGCCAGTTACCATCGGTGGATGAGTGAATCTTAATGACTTCACCTTGCTTACACCCTTCAAGTTTAGCAAGATCAGGGGTGCAGCAAATAGCCCGCTGTCCACCATATGCGGAGCCACCAATATCATCTCGATCAGCTGCTTCAAAAATCACAGCTTGCACTAATCCTGAACCATGTTCTGTATCTGACTGTTGATCGACAGCTTCCTGAGTTCTCCAAAATGAAATATTCTCAAATCTACGAAAAAGTTGCATATATCAGATGATCTAGCTTGTTAACCAACAAACCAAAGGAAAACTTTCTCTAGTGCGTTGACAGAATGTAATCAATGACTACTCTGGACCAGATGAAAAATCATGATCCTCAAATAATGCAAAGCAATGCATACATAATTATATATGTTTCTTGATGAAATGGCAATGTCCTCTAGTTACAGAAAGCAAAAAAGATAGTTAAGACTCAAGGGAGGTTCTTAAAAAGGCTAAATATAGGTCCACAGAAATTTGTAATGCTCACAATGATGGTCCAAAGTTTGAACCATTAGTAACTGATGTGAGGCACTATTTAAGGAAAGTCTAAATGGTCGCTAAGTGTGTGTCTCCCATTCCCTCGTTAATGTCCTGGCTATCCCTGTTTCTTCCTTTACTACTGAACCAAAGCAATCATGTACAGCTAGAGGTGTAAGAAAAGTTGTGAAAAAAATCAAAGAAACAGGTTATTCATATAAACACTTCAGGAGAAAAGAAAATGAAAACGGGGATATGAATTTTCCTAGGAGAACTACTAGCCTACATTAACAGAAGTCTTAACTAAGCAGGAAATCGGCAAATATTCGTGTATTCAGTGGGAATGGAAACTTCACTTGTAACAGCCAGCATTTGCCACCTAGCCAATTCAAACATCCATGTTTTCCAATTTTCCTTTGTATAAAACAAACACTCCCACTCCCTGTGAAAAATCCATATACCTAATCAGTCAAACAATTATTGACTCTACTATATGACTATATGTATCCACTCTCTCCAACAGTTCTCCTTTTCCACCCAGTCAACAGATTTTAATTGCTGATTACAATCATGGCTCACTGTCCCGTCTTACCTTCCCAATCTACATTCCCACTTTTAGGCGCACATGCATCAAGTGGTAATGAGAGTGTGAACACAAATGCCTGTTCCTTGATTATCTATTTCTTGATGCGTAATGGATGAGGAAATATGAAAATTTTATAGACAAACTAATTACAAAATAGATTTGATACAAGATAAAGGCAAATCACCCACTCAAAGCGAAAAAAAAAAAGTTAGACAGGGAAAGAAAGATTGATATCAGGTTGAAGATACTTCCACTTGTTCTAAACATTGCTTCAGCATGTGAGCATCACAATGTCAGAAATGTAAACAAAAAAAAGATATCAATTGCTATGCCTCAAATGCCAACTACTTAGGAATTTTTTAAGAAGTTCCAGCTAGTTATCTAGTAACCTCGTAAATCTTTTAAATTACTATGAAATATGAATGAAGTAACTCTCAAGGACTTTCGAACTTCTTGTGCGTTAGTTAACCACTTTTCCATCATTTAGGTTCAACCATTCAGACCATATAGGGTATCCAAGCAAGCATATTATGGTAAAAGGTAGCATAAAAACTAAGGGAAAACTGTGTAACAAGACATGAGGATTCAAATTAATCTCAATGCATCACACTGACCATATTAGAAAAGGACTTCTCACAAATGTTTGAGGCTGCTAATGGTAGAACCAATAGCTCTAAGATCAACCACAACAAGTCTGAAAAATTGAAACTCTTTTTACTCAAAAGTGGATGTTGTATGAATGTATGATACTGACCCAAGCCATTTGAAAGCTCCCCCACTAAGCAAATAATAACTCCTCCTCCTACATCCCCAATCAACTATCCAATTGTCACTTGAATATTCAGCGACCCTCCCCCTCCATCAAGAGAACGACCATACTTCAACACTAATTTGTTAATTTGTGGCCTTAGGGGAAAGGCTGATCTTTCTTCATAAAGGAAAAATAAACCAGTTGAGCTACACTAGTTCAAATTGAACAAGTTTGTCACAAGGGAATTGAGGAGTTCGATATCCAATATAACCCAAGCAGTACCGTCTAATTTAGAAGTATAAGTGGCCAAATCTATAAAAGAGAAGATCACCATATAGGGTACCCAAACAAATGGCATTTTGAATTAAATTGAAGTACACATGCCATCAGGGTACATTTAGGACAAAGGAACAAAGAGACTCCCACTATAGCCCTCAACCTTGGAGTAAATTTGCTTCTGAAAAGCCCCCACGAATCTCAAGCCATTAAAGCAACAAAATAATTTAAATTCACCATAAACTTGGCAAGTATGGCTGCCGATTCCACAACGGTCTCTACAACAACGATGTGGTTATAAACAGTATAAAAAGGATTCCCATCTTCCCCATCATCACCCCTCTTAACCAAGGCTAAAAAAACACAAAACATAGCTCCAATGCCGGTTCAAAACTTGTACTATGCTTTCCCATCTTTGATGCATTCATGTATCACCAAATCGTGCTTCTTCAGAGTAATCGACCGTAGTAAAAAATTATAAACGAGGAAGTGCTGAATTTGCTCTCCTAGTTCATTTCTGTTAACGGGTCAGTTAAGCACCAGTCCACATCCAAAAACTGACACAATTCACCAAATAAGATCACACAAACCAAATTACTACAATCAGTAGGGAAAACGTCAACCTCTCAACCCCTACCAAAAATATAAATGAAAAAAAAAAAGACAACAACCACCCACCTACCTAACTTCAGAACCCAAAAAAATGTACTATCGCCACCCAAAATAGTCGATAATGAAGTTTAATGACCCTTTTACCCTAAAATTTAACCTTTATGATTCTGTCCCACGCAATGAGACTGCCTTGTACAAGTTTCTGTGAGCTGAGTTTAGTTAACACTCAAGCAACTTCAAGGCAGATCTAACACAAACCCAGTACAGATCACACAATTCTGAGCTAACCCATTTGAGCAGTTTCACCAACCAACTCAAAAATGCAATCACCACAAAAAAAGGGTGAAGCAGGACAGAGAAAGGAGTAACTAGCATATATAACAACAATACATAGTTCAAGTAAAGTGAAGTAAAGATCACTCAATCCTGAGCAAACCCAAATCAGCATTTTCACCACAAATCACAAAAATGCAACAAAATGAAACCATTTAAGAACATCAAAACTCCAAAAAGAAAACAGTAAAGATGACTAAATTTTGAGCAACACCCATTTGTCCAAATTCACTACCAACCACAACAAATGCAAATACAAGCAAAATCACCAAATTCTGACAAAACCCATTTGAGCAATGACACTGCCAAGTAAGATCAGCAAGCAAGAGCTAGAAGGGAAGAGAGGAGAGAGAGAGGAGTGCAGATAGTATAGTTATAGTATACCGAATGAAGGAGAGACCATCGTGGAGAGTATGACGAACAAGCTTCTTAGAAGAGACATTTGGGATAGGAGCACGAGATGCGACAATGCCTTCACTGCCACCTGAAAGGAGGTAAGCATTCCCAACGTCTTGGAAGAGGTCGTTGTTGTATGTGTGGATGGATGCGTTGGAGGGTTGGATCAAGAATGGTGATGATGTTAGGATAGTGATGAGGATGAGGAGGAGAGAGAATGGAGTGCGGGAAAGGATCCCGATTTCCATGGCGAAGAAGATTGGTATGGAAGATTGGTTGGTATGGATGACTGATGTTTTAAGACTTTACTTTGAAGTAGTGTTTACTCTTTTACTCGTTTATCCGACCCGAGTCGCACACCTGGCTTTGGTGGCTGAGTATTCCAATGAAGGTTTTTGCATACACTGAGGCTCGAACTCGAGACCTCGCTTAATCAGTATAGAGCTGATTACCACTCCAACCAACCCACATTGGTTTTTGGTCTAGTACTTTAGCGTCACTCTCACTTGGTTAGTTGTGTAGGTCCAAGAGTAATAGACCTCACAAAATAATCGCACTCTAGATCGAAACAACATATGACGAGAGGCTCTTTCATCTTATCTGAACGTAATTTTTTTGTAATGCTTAATAGCTTGGGGTGCCGCTAGACCTGGCCATCGGGTTGGGCGATTTCAATACCCGCAACCAAAAATATTCACCAATCACCTACATGCCATGAGTTCATATAAATGTTTTCTTTTGAAAGGCATAAATTTTATTTCATATTTTCTTTTAACAGAAATATGAAATGTGTTTTTTCGCATGATTTCAAAGATGCTTATGTTTTGTTTTGTGTTTAAAATTCATTCGTTTCTTTCATGTTCATGTGGAGGGTTAATTTTCTTTTCTTCCAATTTTGAGGACAAAAGTTCTTTTAAAGAGGGTAGATTGTGAAACCCCGTATTTATAAATTATTTTATAAATATTTATAAATGATTTTTAGTAGTTTTACATGTACTTCTAATAGTTTTGGTGGAATTATATTTGTTAATTCCATAAATGGGCGAATGAATTTTCTTAAAGAAATGCATAGTTTTATATCTTCTTATAGGCAAGCACATGAGAAATCAAAAGAGTATACCTTTTCCGAGTGTGTGAAGCTGAACACTAATACATGAATGATGGCCGAATGAGCTAGGCTATGGTTGGGGAGCTGTGATCAGAGACCATGAGGGCGATGTTGTAGGACTTGGTATTCACCAGGCCCTTGGCCATTTCGATCCTGAAATGGAAGAGGTTAGAGCGCTTCCATATGGTCTTCAAATGAATTTTGTTGTTGATACAGAATATAGGAAGATTGATGCAGAGAGCGATTGTGCAACTTTTATTTCGAAGCTAACCAAGAAAGAGATTCCACGATTATCACGGGTTTCATTTTAGATAGCATTTTATGTCTTCTTTGATTTTATTTCCTTTAGTTATGTTTGTAGGAGTAGTAATTAGTAGTAAAGTGTCAACCGTTTGATTGTCTAGATCGGTATTGGATAAAGGATATGCAAGGGAAAATTATTGACCTTACTTGTCAAGACTATTTGGATTTTATTAATACATAATCACCTTCGTCACGGTGGTTCAGAAAAAAAAAGCAACAACTGATTCGAGGATGCTACTATTCACGGGTAGGATTAGATAGATTGATTTTTCTTTAATTTTATTAGGGTGTCGTGTGTTGGGACCGTGTGTGTATTTGTTAGACAAGGTAATGAGAGTGTTGGGCTAGTGGGAGGCAGAATGTGCCGAGTGGAAGAAGCTCTGCGGAGAGAGAAAGAAAAGGAAAAGAAAGAAGAAGGAAAAGGAAAACGAAGTGCTAGGGGTGATCGAACTCGCGCGAGCAAACAAAGGGATAATCTTATTTGTATGAGGATTTGACCATTGAGCAGGGTGAACTTACTTAAAAACGTGTGATTCATTTATTGTTTTAGTCTTGGCTTGGTTTTTGGTTTAATGATTTGATAAATTACTCCATAGTATTTTTGTATTTTTGGGTCTTTTTAATATTTTTGGTATTTTGGATTTACAATATTTATGGGGTTTCAATAGTTTTCAAAATTTTTAATAGTTATTTTCAACATTTCTTGATTTTTAGGGCTTATTAACAATAGAGAAAATTGTACAGAACTACCTAATGAAACATGACTTTTGTAAAGAACTACCTACTGAATTTTTTTTTTGTATGAAACTACCTAATGATGTTGTCAAGTCGGTCAAAGACTACCAAATCACATGAATTTCTAAAAATACCCTTACTAAACCTATGTGCCCCTCACATGACCCCTTAATTGCACTCCCCTCTTCCGTATAAACACTCCTTACACACCCCTTTTCCAATTTTCTTTTCCGTTTTTCTTTTCCCCAACCCCAACTGTCTTCCCTATCCTAAACATAACATCACAAGCTTTATTCTTTTCCATTTTCTCTCACACAATACTCTTTTCTCAGTCATCATCGATCACCCATCATCATCTTCAACAAGCATCTTCAAAAATCCAATTTTTAATATTACCCCCAATTTGATAAATCCTAATTGAATTAATTAATTTTTTGTTCCTATGCTAATTTTTTTTTGTTCGACATTGTTGAGGTTGGAGGATAAGTGAGACACATTATTGTTTTGTTTGAGACAGAAAAACTAAAAACAGGGAATGCAAGCCTCATACTTGTATTTGTCCAACAAATACACAACAGATGGTGATCAAAGGAATTTGCCAATAATGCATTGCAATTAGGAAGTTTCCCAGCCAAAGTTTTATTCCCTAAACACTCCCCTCGGCCCATCAACTTCCCAACCAAAGGTTTATTCCCTAAACTACTACTAAAAGATGCTACAGAAGAATGAGGCTTACATATCAAAGCAAGGACGACCGTTTTAAGTAATACATACCATGATTGACAATGACGATCTTTTCCGATGAGGAGTAGTATCCAGTTAGCCAGTAAAAACATCTAGGAGATTACGGGGTGACTGGGTGAGACTAATAGTAATACAAACGAAAAC
Organism: Pharnaceum exiguum; assembly: GCA_900322385.1. Taxonomy (NCBI): domain Eukaryota; kingdom Viridiplantae; phylum Streptophyta; class Magnoliopsida; order Caryophyllales; family Molluginaceae; genus Pharnaceum; species Pharnaceum exiguum. Next base: position 998 of record ONZK01002099.1, on the reverse strand, counting down.
ACAGAAGACGATGAGAAGAGGCTCCAATGCCTCCAATACTGGCATAGTACTGCCACTTTAGAGCAATTGATATTGTTGATTTGTTGGGCGTTCTATTGGTACTTCCACTTGTAAAGTTGTAAACCAAATGAATTGAAGCTAACTGGTGGCAATTTGGGTTAGTTAGTTGACCTATATAAGTAATAGTGTCATTTCCGTCTCACCGCCAAAATAAGTTATAATGATTAAATAGAGTTTAATGCAAAACATCAGCAAATAACCGGGTCTCTTCAGAGGAGAGAACAAAAAAATTTGTATGTGCTAGTCGATCGATAGCTACAGAATGTCTTGAGTCTTCAGCAGTTGCCAAATCTGAGATGTTATATTTATAGCTTCTGCTATAGACAAAGGGACTGTTGATGCTTGATGTCGGGTTTCCAGGGGAAGGGGAGTGTTCGCAGGATTATCTGGTGTGGCGGGGGAAGCTATTTTTTTTGGAAAAGGGAGGGATTTATTGGAGTGGAGTGTAAGGAGTAAAAATTGGAGTGCAACTAAGGATCATGTGAGAGACATATGGGTTTAATAAGGGTATTTTCGGAAGTTTATGTGATTTGGTAGTCTTTGACCGACTTGACCACATCATTAGGTAGTTCCATACAAAAAAGTTTTCATTAGGTAGTTCCTTAAAAAAGTCATGTTTCATTAGGTAGTTCCGTACAATTTTCTCTTAACAATAAAATCAAATTAGGGAGTCTTTTAGGCACATATTTTTGAATTCATATAATTTCTACTTTTTACGGGTTTTGAGATTTTTGATATTTTTTTATGGAATTTTTATATTCAAATTATTAGTATTTTGTTCATAAAGTAACTGTCAAAATCGGTGTGTAGTTATGTACACATGTAACACCCCGATGGGTACCCTGGATAAAACATAATAAATAATGCAATATAATAATAGAAATGGGTTTATAATATAGTAGAGCCTTCGAGCTTCTACCCCAAAGATCCCCAACAGG
>ONZK01002098.1:30520-72458 GCA_900322385.1 Pharnaceum exiguum | reverse complement strand
CCCCCCCCCCCCCCCCCCCAGAGTTCCATGAAATGGGGACTGCAGCTGGGTTTTTGTTCCCTTTTTAATGAATCAATGAAATGGACTGGTCTGGGAAGTTGAGCAACGGGCTTGTACCAAGCTTCTGAGTGATGAATCTTTACTTAAAGTAGTCTCTGGGTAATTTTGATTGACCAGGACAAACGCTTGATTGTCTCATGGAAGAGAAGATTCTAGTGTAAAATACTTTGGACCCAAAAAAAAAACTATTTTTTATACTGCTTCTGTCCGATTTGCTATTGGAGCTTCTTCTTCGGTCAGTTGGACCTACTCACAATCGTACAGTGATAACCTTGCACTATTCTGCCAAGTAAACACCATTTTCCCTTTCCCTTGTCCAGAGCACCGGGATCTTTAATATGTTTCTGTCTTCGTTATGCAGTCGTCAGATTGAAAATTGTTTTTAGGTGAACAGCCTCGGGATAATGTTTTAGTCTTCTGTCGGCCCTCCCGTTGCTGAACTAACATCGGTAGAGTTAAGATTCTTATGACTTTAGACGACTGAGAATTTTCAGGTCAATTCAGTGTCACTTCTTGAGGACGTTATAGGAGGAGGTTCATGATTCTGAGAGTTTTTCAAAATCGTCATGATTTACGGGAATTGAAGAGCTTCCAGTGTTATTGGGGTGGCTTGATTCTTGAGGTGTTTATTGGTTACCATGTACTTTTCAAAAGCGTTTTCTTTGGCGCCATCTTAACAATATGAACTTATCCGATCCCAAAGCAAATCCGAAGAAGATGTAGAATATGCAAAAGTAGCATTTTGAGGGAAAATTCTTGCATTCTGGTTGATCCATAGGCACCCAAGAACTGCTAGCATCGCACTCCGCCATTCAACTTCTTCTCCTTTTGTCTCCCAAACTCCAAGTAACTAATTTGCAAGAACTCTGTTATGGAAGAAAGACAAAATCTGTTGGGGCATTTATAGATATAGCTTCGACTATCTTGCAAAGGAATTGTCTAGTTTGTAACTACTCTGTTTGAGGACAACTTGTCCTCTTCCGACATCAATATAATTTTTTTCTTATCTAAAAAAAGAACATTGGAAGTTACTGTAACTGAAAGAAAGAGATGCATATAGAGTATGGATGGTCTGACAAGACAAATCCCCGTGTAGTTCAGCAAAGTACTCCTAAATCGGGGGACATAGATATTCAGCCTGACTAAAATCATCTTTGTGACTCAAAAGTCCATACAATCCCCAGTTTGATTATTTAATTGTCTCTACTGTTGTGTATTCTTAGCAGTTGTGTTCTCTGCAGCCTTTTTTCCAACTACTTTGTTAAAATCATTTCAATGCAGTTTTGGCCTTGCATAACTGACTTTAATCTTCATTCCTTTAGTATCTATTTGCTACGACTTATCTAATTAGGAAATTATGTAAAGGCATGGCTTGGCCTCTGCTATTTCATTATATTTTCTTGTACTTCTAATTCTTGTCTATTTAATGTGATTTGGTCTTGTTTGTATTCCCAGTTTGATTAAGGGGTCTCACTTCGTAGTCCCATTTTTGTAGTTTTGTTATAACTTTGATTGTCCAATATTGCTTTTTCACTTGCATGTGCTTTCGGTAACTAGTATTAAATTTTCTTAGCACAGGAAACTACTCCATTAGCAGGTTCCTCAGCTGGTGCCATTGTTTGTGCAGTGATTGCCTCTGGAAGAAGCATGCAGGATGCTCTGCAAGCAACAAAAATATTAGCTGACGATTGCCGCCTTAGAGGAACTGCTTTCCGGCTAGGGGTATGTGCTGTTTGTTTCACATGGTTGTCTTACTAGTGAAATGTTAGAAAATATTATGCATTGAAGTGGATTGTGTTAGTAGGGCTGGACTTTGGTCACGCATCATTGATACTGGTACTACCAGTTTGAGAACTGTGGTTTTGAGAGGAAGACTGAAAAACTAGACGGGCAAATTGATATGGAGCTTTGATGTTATGATAAATGTTGTTCCATACTGTAGAGTATTAGTTGTGGGGAGGGAAGTGTTGGGGTCCATTTGACTTGAAAATATGTTGGATTGTGATGATTTGGCGACAAATAGATGCTTCTATGATTTGTCCTTTTCCTGTGGGCAGTTAGAAGTCACTTGCTTGTAGTCTAAGTAAATTTGATTATGCTGGACCGTTTCGCACTAAGAGTTTGGGCTCTGATACAGCACTACGAGCTCTCTGTCTGCGTACTTTGACCTCCACCGATGACTGTTTGTACTTGTTTGCAGTCTGTTCTTAGAGATGTTCTACAAAATGTCCTACCAGATGATATTCACACAAGGTGTAATGGACGAGTACGTGGTAAGCCTCCTGGCATACAGCTGTTGCTATTTCATTGTTCAAGTGCTGCTGCTCTGCTTTTTTTTTTATTTATATTTTGAAGTTGGGCCATCTGTGTGAGTCTAGCCAAGCCGTTACTATGCAGAGGCTTGACGGCATCTTGGTTTGGCCTCTGTGTCTCTTAGGGCATCATGCTTTATTAGCACTTTTGAATTGTTGTTCCCAAATTGTGTCATTGAGAACTTACTTATGTTGCAAGATTGAGATATTTGGTCCGAGGATATGATACAGTTATCAGAAGAACCTGTTGTCATTAAATAACAAGGTATTATGATTATGAGTTGTGTGGTACCTGTATGTCTTCAGATTATATCCTGCTGGTCTAAAATGACTAGTTTTTCTAGTGAAATAGGACATTGAAAATATGGTTTGTTGGGATATAATAACTTTTCCTGGTCAATAAGGTATAGGAAAGAATGTGTCTTTAGATCATTTTCTTTGTCTGATATTCAAGGGAGAAAGTGTAATTGCTTCAGGCTGTCTCTTGGTTTTTGCTGGTTCTTGATGGATTTGACTCAAATAATCCATGGCAATTGCCAGACACATTCACGTTTTCGGATTTGGAATGGAAGAATTATTTGCATCTGTGCTGAATGTCCTGTTTTTTGGAGTATTGGATGCCTTCTTTTTTTTTCACTTGTCAAAATTGACTGGGTTTGTGACTGGATGTTTCAAAGGGCTACTATATTGCTTTAGGGTGGAGGAGGTAAAGATTGTTGAATTATGATTCTCATGAATGCAAAGGGCGGTTCTTGGTTGCGAAGGACATTTATGTTCATAGATTCATTTTTCTTCTTTATTACTTTGTGACAAAGGGGTGGTGCTGTTAGACGGACATCTGAAACGCGATGACCTATTTCTCAAACAAGTGACTTTTTGCTTATCAAGTGTTACTCATTCAGTGTTTCTGAGTATCTTCTCTTTTGCTGTCTAGCGTGTCTGTTTGCTGGTATTACACCAGATCTCTTGTTGTCAGTAATCATGTCCAGGTGCAGTTTGTGTTGTCCTACAAGTTTTATGAATTGTACATTATTTCGTGAAAGATAGTTCTCCTCCATCTATCGTGTATGTGGCCAATGTGGGCTGTGGCTCTTGTATTTGTTGTACTTGATTTGCCTAGGCTTAATTATCTTCTGCGTAGTGAGATTACTAAATAAAAGATTCAGACACATAACTGGATTGTCCAGGGTCTGTGCACATGGTGGATCATGATTTTGTTCTGCAATACCATTCAGCTATCTTGTCTAACATGGATGCCCTTGATATTTGGTTTTGTGACTAATTCCCTCTTTAATTATGTGAGATTTCTGTATTATGCAGTTATGGTTGATGCCTGTTCATGTAATTAAGGCCTGCTTGATGTCTTTTTTTGCTTTGCAGTGGCTGTAACACAAATTGTGTGGAGACCAAGAGGACTGCTGGTCGATCAGTTTGACTCCAAGGAAGATCTTATCAATGCTTTGTTCACATCTTCTTTCATTCCTGGGTTAGTAGTTGATCATAATGTACTTGCTGACCTGCTTTCTTGTTGATGAACATCTAGAGTGATTTTTTTTCTTGCTTCAGATATCTTGCTCCAAGACCTGCAACAATGTTCAGGAACCGGCTTTGTGTAGATGGAGGTCTGACGTTGTTTATGCCACCAACAGCGGCTTCTCAGACGGTAATTTTCGTTCTGATTCGTAACGTGTTTGACAATTGCACTTCATCAATCTGTACATGAATTTTACTTCAGTGTGGTATTTCTCTGATTCTATCTTCAACTGTGACTATTTGAGCATATGGCGTAGCTTTATTGTTGATGGAAGAGGGTAAATATTTTAACGTATCTGTTGTACAATGAAAACAGAACTTGCTTCCTATAATGTGATTGCTATTACTGAGGTAGTAAATTGTTTCTCTCACAAAATTTGTGTGATTCCAGAAAAAGGTGGATTATAATGGTAGTTTTGAGGATTAATTTGATTATGGACAACATTTTTGAAACTCTAGTACTCTACTGTGTCCTGCGAGTATGCACCATGATAATGTCCTGCTGTGCTGATCAGTTCAACATCATTTTAAAACTTTAAGTTGACTGCTTTAGTTGCAGAATCATTTAAAATCTTGATGTAGACTCTCAAAGGATCTATCTTGAGGTACTCGAGCAACAAGAACACAACCAAGCAGTGAAAATCGGACCAAAACAATGTCTAAACCAGGGGCAAAATTATGATAAAAATACTTGTTTTTGTGTGGAATTTTTGGCCTAACTTTGGAATAATCTTGACCATAAGATGAAATAAAACAGAATTGTAAAGGATTACTGAAACTGATGATAAAGATTTTATTATCAAACCTTAATATCAAATGAGAAAATATTGTAGGATTAAGCTATTAGGACTTCCATGTCACCTAGCTTGCAACTAAACTACGCCTAGCTAATTAACCCTCAAGCCAATTAGTGTAGGATTTCCATATTCTCCCTCAAGAGAACGCACAAACTCAAAGCTAAAAACTCATGTTATATTTCATTCAATGTCAAAACTGACTTGTTCTTTACTTAATGAGAGTAGAGCTAGGTTTACTTGTTTAGAGAGCTAGATGATAACAAGTGTCTATTGATTTACGGCTACTCTTGACTCTTCTCCAAGCTTCTTGGTAGCTGGCACCAACTCTTTAGTCCTAGGGATACTACTACTTACTGCTTGCAACTTGGTTCACGTGACTTGCCTTCTTTGAGCTAGTTTGTGATTGCCTGAATTTATGCACCTGGTTTATTCGACTGATGTAGCAAGTGTTCCTCCAAGGTGGTTGATGAGTGCAGTACCTTGAGGACGTGGTTGCTGTACGAGTAATAAATAACCTATCATGTGTACAAACAAGGTTGCTTGCTGGCTGCTGTTTTGCTCGTGAGTCGTGACTCGTAACTGCTTTCCCTTTAGGAAGTAGTGTAGAATTGAGAGTTGGCTTGAGTGAAGTCTTAAGCATTGCTCGTGCATCGCCTGGCTTTGGGTTTGGGGGGGATAAGGATTGGAGGATTCTTCAATGGTGCACCTCTGTTTTTTTTAGATAAGAAAAAATTTCATTAATGAGGAGGACAAGTTGTTCTCCAAATAGAAGGTTACAAATTAGACCAGTTCCTTGCAAATAGACGAAGGATAGTCTACAAAAGCTCCATTAGCTTTAGACTTTAGTCCATAAAGAAGCTAGATAAGTAACTCGGTCCATTTATTATATTTGGTAGATAGCATTCTTGGCTTTGTAATGGGCTAATTCTTGGGGGGCATTTAAAGATTATCCTTCAATTTTTCCAACGCCATTGGCACTCTTTTCAAGTTGTTCAAGCTAGGAGGACAACTGGCTTTCTTAAGCATCCTGAGTTGGTAAGACTCTCAATCCATTCCACAGGTCCCAAGTTTGAGTCTCCTCAGGGCCAACTTTTGACTCTCTTGAGGGCCATTAGAGGTTTTCCTGGTAGTTAACTTCAGGGCGGCTGATGGGATTTGTTAGGCAAAGCCTAGATATCCATCTTATCTTAAAAAAAATTCATAACAAAGATTATTTTCTGAAAAATAAATAAATTATGATGCCAATTCTGTATAATAGAACTTCAGTTAGCAAGTTGTCGGATCTTTTTCATGGATTGTAGCATATTCCTTTCCATAGTTTGTTTTTCAGTGGGTTCAATGGTATTTATAAAAATTCTCCGAAAAATGGTTACATACTTGCATGATTACATCCATTCAACAACAACATAGCAAAATGTTTATAGATGTACCTTTGACTATCTTGCAAATGAATTGGTCTCGTTTGTAACTACTCTTTTTGAGGACAACTTGTCCTCTTCCTACGTCAATATAATTTTTTGTTATCTAAAAAACATAGCAAAATTGATTGGGGTTGCCGGGTTGGCTAGTAAGGACCAAATTGGAGTTTGCATTAGATACACTCCAAAACTTGCAAGTACAAACACAAACAAGCACATGGAAATTCCCGCACATGCACGTGTACTCAGAAGCATCTCCTACACATGAGCCACCTTAATTCTCAAATGGGATCTTCTGCTAGGATCATTTCTCTTTATCTGCTCTTATCTCCAACCATATGATCTCATCCAAGCTGACTAAAGCCCTGTCCAACCTGACCACCATCATCCAAGTATGGCGAGCTCTCCTTCTAACACTTTCTATACATTCACCCGCCTATCCTTCAAGGCTTCACACCGGGGCTTCGCTAGGCCTTCTCTTTACGTGTTCAATCCAGCATACGTAATCTTCATATTATCTTCTTATCTTTAATAAGAGTTGTTCCAACCTTCTCACTCAAATTTTGTCATTTTTCACCTTCTCCAACCTTCTACTCCCTCCATTTCTGAAAGTTCTTCCACTTTTATGTTTTTGTTTGTCTCAGAAAGTTCTTCCACTTTTCTATTTTTTTTGGCTAAGTGACTCATTTATCCCTTGTACTTTAGCCAAATTACCACAACTATCATACCCCTCATTCTCACTCACCCACTTGTTGAGAGTAAATTAGTCTTTTTCCATCTTTCTTAAATTGTGTGCACTCCTCCAAAGTGGAAGAACTTTCAGAAACAGAGGGAGTATCTAATATTCTCATTTTCGACCTTATCCCTCCTCGTATGCCCTATCATCCATTGTAGCATCTTAGCGACACTCATGTTTCGAACATGTCCCCTCATCACAGCCAAGCATTATTTCCATTTAAGTAAGCTTTGAGGCTTGGTTCTGCAGTTCTGCACTGCCTTGTTTGTCACCATTGTTCCAACAAGTACTTTGTGAGTGATTTCATGTGGACTTGTGCGCATAAATTTTGTCTCCATAGCTGCTGTCAGTGTATAAGGGTATTTTAACTCCTCGTGTTTATGTGATGGGGAGTTGGTTGTGGAATAAGAAACTCTTAGAGCTGCATTTGGTGATGGATTCCTAGAAAGATTTATTTTCTGCTGTTAACCTTTGAGAACTTCTATGTTTCTTCCTATCAAGTTCTCGCGTGGAAATTAGTTACAGCTTATATACAAGATTTTATCGATTTTTCTAAAGCTCGTTTCTATAAAAGTACTTCACTTATCAGATTGGAGCTGTTTTTTGCATGCTTCTGGGCTACTAATGATGATAAGCTGTCTCTAAGAATGACTTTCTGCTATTCAAGATCATTGATAAGAGAAATCATGCCATTTTTTTCCCCTCCTCTCCCCCTTCCCCTACCCCCCGAAGCCTCCCATGTTTCTTTTTGCGTGCATGACGGATCTTACGTGACGACCTAGCAAATCCATGTCTTGGCGACTATTTTTTTTGTCGAACGGCATGTGTGTAGAACTGTGTGATACTCGAGTTACTTATTGTAAGCGCTATTGAATAGCTAGTTGAGTGCTCTGTAGACATGTCAAACATGGTTGCGAATTGTTCATCATGTTAGACATGCTCCCTACAGTGGAGAAACATTAAATTGCATTATTTGCTATTGTTGAACTGCAAGAAACTGTTTTTTGTGTGGCAGGTTCGTGTTTGCGCATTCCCTGCTAGTACCTTGCGATTGCCTGGCATTGGGATCAGTCCAGACTGTACCCCCACGAATAGGCTTAGCACTAGGCAGGTAAGTTGCTTTGGTTGTCTTTTGTATATTGTATTTTTCCTCGTGATTGTTTTCAACAAATTTATTTGATAAAAGACTTGTGGGATCTGCAATTGAATTCTTCTTATTCTTAATTTATTAGGATATGTCATTTACGAGTACCATGCTAACTATGAGTACCGTGTTACTAAATTTAGATGAGTCAAACAATGCCAACCTTTTGGTGCCTCTGAAATATCTGTAGCCTCTTGACCAATAAGTAATAATACATACATATTAATAATTATATTCTGAAAGGTGCTGATCTAGGTAATGCGTGAGGCAAGAGTAGCCAAGTTTTTAAATTCTGATTAGGGTACCCGAGCATGCAAGGACGAACTAATTTAGCTAGTCTTCAACTCTTCTTTTCAGCTTTTCAATTGGGCACTTGAACCAGCTGATGACAGTGCACTTGATAAGCTCTTTGAATATGGATATTTAGATGCGGCTGTCTGGGCAGAAGAGAATCCTGTGAATGTGATAGTTCAGGATGATAAAGCAATAGTGTAGAAGAATAGTTTCGGTAGTTCCACCTCTCTATTTTTGCTCGAGCTGGAATTCATTATAGTAATTAGTAAGTAGCTTTATAATGCTAGTTTACTGATATAAAGAATCTGAAAAACATGTATCAATTAAATTGTACATAATAGGAGACCACAGATAGCTTTACTTGATTGAATATGGTTTATTTTACCTAGTTCAGCTGGCTTTCAATTTGTAACTTGTGCTGTTACCAGCCGATTGTATTAGTGCAAGCTGAAGCTTTCCTATGGATGTGTGTTTTTACTATTATAATTTCATCTTGAAACGCTTGTTCAAAGTTTAATTGTTTTTTCTTTATTTGTACATAATTAGTGTGATTGACTGATTGGTAGGATTGGCAATTTGCTCTTGTAATGTAAATCCTCTCAAGTATGGAATTAACAGAGTGTTTTACAATAGTGGCCTGGACTCTGGAGGTGTATTGGATTGTGTGACTTGTCGGATGACTTACTATCTGTTGACATTTTTGCACAAAACTAGTTTTTGTCCGGACTTATGAGGCTTCTTTTTATACTGTCTACGTGTATTGGGTGGAGATACATTTGACATTTCTAAGGCCGCGGAACTCATTTTCCCTTCGGAGGCTTGGACCTTATTACAATATCCCGAGGTATTGGGTGTATTCATTTGAAAGATACTATACAATATCTCGAGATATGAGATACCTTATTACCTTGATCCATCATCCAGCAATTTGTTATGAAGTGTAGTAGTAAATGGGTCGTAATGGAGTCAGCTACACAGAGGTATATGAACGTCAAACTTTCAGCGGGGGCTCTATGGTAGGAAATTGTGGGAGAAGTATGACGACGGAGACATGCAATTGGGTAGGTCACGAGGACATGAGTGGACAAGTTTGGAACCTACGACTATTCAGTAGCCTGAGGCCTTAGCCTTGCCAACCTTGCCTAGTGTTGTAGAGTGCAGACTCGCAGAGTAGTGACTATGATCTGTCATCCGTTCACATGATAGGACTTCAATCTCTTTCTGAATTTTGATGTGTATGGTGGATCATGGCTAGCCACTGCTATTAAAACTGGTAATCTGCAAGACTGCAACCCCTTAGAATTTATGTACCAGTGTTAAATTGGAGTAAGACAAGATCGCTTGTGAGTTTATCAAGGAAAAAATTATACTTGACTTTCTCACACTGCAAACATTTTACTCACTTTTTGAGCCAAGTTTACTCCTCTAGTCCAACTCGGTACAGATCCTTACTCTGCCACTGGTTAGTGTAGAGTCTGTAGACCTTAAAAGTCAGGAGTAGCTGTTAATACTTTCATTTTTCAAGGATGAGGATGTTGTTGGTAGCATTTCTTGCGTTTTATACACCTTTACAGCATTGACACTTTGGCAGTCCAATTTACATACAGTTTTCAGAAGAAAAAGAGCAAAAGGAAGATATCTGGGACCACTGAATGGCATCATCACCCCCTCCCTCTCTCTATTTCTCTCAAATATAGTTCTACATAGCACCAGCTCAATCTCTTTGATGTTTTTCCTCATGATCATTTTACCCCACCTCACTTTTTGCCTAGAAACCCTTTGTCAATTTGACCTGCTCTAATATAATTATTATGTGGGGCAATGCTTAACAACCAGATCAACTTTCTTTGAATCTTTTTTTTTATGGGTGTGCCAAGGGTTCTTTATTTAATCATTATGTTATGTTGATGCCTGCAAATGCAATGCTCTATAGTACGATCATATTATCTGAATAGATTGGGATCTAAATTATTTGCAATTGTAGTATCAGATAATACTGATAAAAGCATGAAGCTCCGATGGAAGAGTTCTATTTTTTAAAGAGGTAATTAGGTTGGAATTGTCTTTACACTATAAACTACTCTTGAAAGAGAGGATCTGAGAATGAGAAATATAGTTGTTGAGTCCGATTCGAAGATCGCACTTGCTTAGGTTACAGTAGTTTCAGTTCGGTTTCCGTTTCCAGTGGAATAAACTATGTAATCTTCATGTGTTGAATGGTGTTTCCTTCCAACACCAAGTAAGGGAAGTGAATATGAAAGCCAATGAATTAGCAAGAAGAGGAACACAAAGTGAGAGGACTTTCCTCCAATAGATGTATATACGGAGTAGTACATTAATTTGTGGACATGCCCTTTCCGGTTATATTATTCCCCTCATTGAAGAGTTCAATTCCCATCAAATTACATCTGATTAATTTTTCTAGGTTTTGCTTACACAAGGTGTAAATATGTGGCAATTAATTTCCATCAAAAAAATATATTTGGCAAGGAAATTAATTGCGTATGAAAAACCGCGCGAACGGTGTGTGGAGATATCAGTCATAGAAAAGTTCTTAGTAGTCATCATGGGCTTTTTTTAAGGTGGTTTAGTGGGATTCAATTGAGTGTTTTTCTACAAGCGAAGGATATGATACTGCAAAACATAATTCTTCTCTACAATTATTTATGTTACTATACGATTGAATTTGAATAATGCCAGGTTAGAACTCATTCACCAGTTGCGAAGATTTCATGAATAGGCGCTCTATCACCCCTCAGATTTGCTTTTTTCTTTTGGCGTGATAACTAGATTTACTTTAAACTGTTGGCATCCTCGCCTTACAGTCATAAAGCTGTTGTGGATTAGCTCGTGGAGATACAAAAATAATAAGCTCTGGTCTTTCTTAATCATAAACTGTGGGAACTGTTGGGATTTACTTTGAAAAGGGTAAGTAGTGCCACATATTATTGCTTTATTTGCTGATAGAAATAATTAACGAGGGCCTCCATTCCCCATCTTTGAATCATTCTTTCCGCATGATTGATAACTGTGTGCAAGATTTTTCTTCATTGCAATCTACTATCTTGGTAAAGTTAACCAGTAATGGTCAGCACATCAAAATCTGAACGGACCTACGTAGCATTTGCAAAAGCAAGCTACAACGGGTTGGAGTATGTTGTGTCAAATTATGTTACACAGCCATTTCCAACTACAGTTAAATGAAAAGGGGGTTGTTTACTTGTTTCATCTTTGAACTTACATATATTGATTTATTATTATACTGTTGTTGTCTATTAGGCATTTGAGAAGGTCAAACATATAAAATTGGAAAGGAAGATTAATTTTTGAACACATTTGTAGGAAACGGATATATGCATGGAACTAGTTAAAAGAGGGTAAGAGCATCAAGACATTAGAGTTTTAGAGAAAAAATTTGTGTGGAAGGCTAAAATCTTTAAATAAAACGGACCTCATTGTTGAGAGTCTTGAGACTTTATTAAAAGATGAAGGTGAGTATGATTTTAGCACAGTATGGTCAATATTATTTGAGTTTTACTCCGTTTTCTCTAATAACGTGATGATTTAGCTGAGTGGAAAAAGAAAACAAAAGCAACAACATTCGCTGCTGCATACTGACTGACTGACTGATAGTGACGGACAAGTTTCCTCTTTTTCGTAATTGTTTTTCTGCATATCACATTCATGTTCAAATACCCCTAAAAAACAAATATCCTGTGAATTTCTTCATCCCAAAACGAGAAATACAAAAAGGCGCCGTTTCCAGATAGGCATTGTCGGCGGCCCCCACGATATATAACCTTTTGACTCACCACGAAATCATATTCATCACACCACTACAATTCTCAACTGAGTGCTTGGTTTCCTAATTAATTTTCCTTAAATTTTGGCACCTTGTTGTTGTATAAATAAATAATTACATGAAAACTTATGTCTTTATCTAATGTAAAGTTAGTCCACTTCTTAGTGTAATAGTCTCCTACTTGTACAAGAGACCACCACTTTCAACTCCTAGTACACGAGCTATCAAATGCCTTTGCTTATTTATTCGTCTAATCCCCATCACGTTCTGTTTGTATTTTCTAAGATGCTAAACTTGCAGTTGTTGGAAATGAAAAGAAAAATACTCGTATGTCTTAGAAATTAAACCATTTGGAGTAGAAATTTCTTACCCTGACTTCTTGAGATGATATTCTGGTTTCGAAAGTGCTAATTAACAATTTTCTTTTTTTGGAGAACATGGGTATCTAGGCTTTGTCTAACTAATCCCATCGGCCCTAAAGTTAGCGACCGGTAAAACCTCCAGTGGCCTTGAGGAGACTCGAAAATGTACATCATATTCCTTTAAACAAAAATACTCGTACATGTTATTTTTTGCATGAGCTAGGTAGTTCGGTACTCCCTATTTTCTTTATTAGTGGACTGCAGTCTGGAGATGTGATTGTATAGAACGGAAGTGTTCCATTGTCAAAAAAACATAAGAAAAGAACGGAGTGTTCTAAGAGTTGCACCGACTTGTTTTTTCTGTTGGTGAGGTAAGAATGAGTGAAGGATTAAGACTGTCTCCTCTCGAGAGTTACGCTAACTTGGTGAGCTTGGGATGGGATGAATTCAGTAAGCGTTGCACTAAGCATGACTCCATGAGGCTCCAGCTAGGTTAGTTCGATTCAGATCAATAAATCTAGACAACAAATAGTGTAATTATCTATATAAACTAACAGTTAGTGAGCTAAACTAGATCAAAAGAGTTCATGCCAAATAGGACCGCAACATTTCATAAAAGTAAACTTATATGATACCCTGTGAGGCTGCGAGCCTGTGACTAATTCTTTCACTGTGATGTTTTTTTTTTTTTTTTGACAAAACTCTATGTGATGACTTACTGAAGCCTTAGCTTTGAAGCTACTTTTTTTTAAAAAAATTCCAGCAACTGTACGTCTTGAGCCTTAGGATTTATGGTTGCATATGTATCTTCTGTCTTCCTATACATGTCTCCTTTAATATATTTTTTTCCCTATACATGTGTGCTATATCCACTTTTAGAACAGGTACATCCTCTGAAGTCTTAGGCAGAGATCATAGAATATTTAGTCCTGTTTTTTGCCTCAAGGGGTATCTGATTTTGAAATATTGAATTCCTCCACTGATCTCATAAACCGGAAAAGAATGCTGCAGTATAAAAAAGACCTCAGCTTTTTGAAAAGCCTTTTGTTCGCCCTTTTACTTTCCAATAACATAACATAGCATAACACAACATCATAGGGAGTTGTCATCATACTTAGCACTTCACTCTCTATCTTTCTACCTCTCTCACTTAGTCTCCACGCCCATGGCCCCTCAAACAATCACGCCAACCACTTAGCCAAAAATATTCTCATTCTCACTTCCATTTCAACCCCTCCTTACCCTTTCACTTAACTATTTTCTGAAAATTTCAAAAGCCAAACTCTGAACTCTTGAAGTGTTTAACAACAACAAGCATGAAAACAACATCATTCTTGCACCAAATTGTCCTGCAAATCTCCCTATGCTTGGCATTTTCAATCTCCTCCCTTGCTTCAACCTCACTCAACGATGCCGAAGCCCTCATAGCCTTTAAAAAGATGGTAGACAGTGACCCAAACAGTCTTTTATCAGGCTGGCAGATTACTAGGAAAACCCCTGCATGTACATGGCAGGGGGTAAACTGCTCATCTGACGGCCGTGTCACCCAGATAGACCTTAACTGGGGCCTTCTTAAGGGCACCACGCTGAAGTTTGATCCTTTTTCTTCCTTAGACAAACTTGTGTATCTAGACCTGTCTGGAAATTCCTTCACTGTAAACTCCACAGACTCTCTCCTGCAGCTTCCGCCTTCGCTCGAGCAGCTTTTTCTGTCCTCATTAGGCCTTGAAGGCGTTCTTCCAGATACTTTTTTCACCAAATATACAAACTTGATCAACCTCGACCTGTCTGGCAATAACCTGACAGGTTCCTTACCTGAAAATCTGCTTTGTTCTAGCTCTATCAATAAATTGCAGGTACTTGACCTGTCTGCAAATAAGTTAACAGGACCTGTTCCCATCAGTTCGAAGCCTGAAATTGATGTGAACTCATCCTGCGGCATTAATCTTCAGACTCTGAACTTGTCTTCTAATCACATCAGTGGACAAATACCACCTTCGTTGGGGAGCTTACCTAGCATACAGAAACTTGACCTGTCACAAAACTATCTCATTGGCTCAATCCCAGTTGAGCTTGGGAAGGCCTGTGGGTCTCTCCAGGAGCTTCGTCTTACATTCAATAACCTGACTGGGTCAATACCTGAATCTATGTTCACTTGCAAGTGGCTGCAGTCTCTAGACCTGTCAAATAACAATTTGACAGGGCAGTTTCCTGAACAGGTTCTGAAAGGTTTAGAGTCTTTAGAGGTTCTGATCCTTAGCCGGAACGCTATTTCAGGATCATTTCCGGCCTCCGTTTCATCATGTCCTAAGCTGAGGTTAGTGGATTTCAGCTCCAATAAGCTCTCCGGTTCGATACCACCTGACCTTTGTCCAGGGGCAGATTCATTAGAGGAGCTGCGCCTGCCTGATAACCTCATATCAGGCAGAATCCCACCTGAAATATCCAAGTGTTCTAGCTTGAGAGTGATTGATCTTAGTTTAAATTATCTCAATGGGTCTATACCTGGGGAGATCAGTAAATTGGAGAATCTTGAGCAGTTTTTTGCATGGTATAATGAGCTGGAAGGGAGCCTTCCGCCGGAGCTCGGGCAATTGAGCAAGTTGAAGAATCTTATATTGAACAATAACCGCCTCAGTGGTGAGATTCCGAAAGAAGTGTTCAATTGCAGCAACTTAGAGTGGATATCTCTTTCCTCAAATCAGTTCTCAGGGCAGATTCCCAAGGAGTTTGAAGTCCTGCAGAGGTTAGCAGTTTTGCAGCTGGGAAGTAACAGCTTCACTGGCGGAATCCCACCAGAGTTGGGAAACTGCAGGACCTTAGTTTGGATTGATTTGAGCAGCAATAATCTCACAGGTGATGTGCCACCTAGGCTAGGTAGGCAACCAGGTAACCCCAAATTATTTGGCATTCTTTCAGGCAACAGTATGGTTTTTGTCAGAAATGTGGGAAATTCTTGTAAAGGTGTTGGTGGGTTGCTCGAGTTTGCTGGCATTCGTCCGGAGAGATTGCTTCAGGTGCCCGCGCTTAAGAACTGTGATTTTACGCGGCTGTATTCTGGTGCAATACTAAGTATGTTCACCCAGTATGAAACCTTGGAATACCTTGATATTTCCTACAATCAGTTGAGTGGAAAGATACCAGATGAGTTTGGAGATATAGTTGCAATGCAAGTTCTTGAGATTTCACATAATCAGTTGTCTGGAGAAATCCCGGAATCTCTTGGGAAGTTGAAGAATTTGGGCGTATTTGATGCTTCTCATAATAGACTGCAAGGGCAAATCCCTGACTCATTGGAGAATCTCTCATTCCTGGTGCAGATAGATTTGTCAAATAATCAGTTAACAGGTCAGATTCCTCAGAGGGGGCAGTTTAGTACGCTTCCTGCTAGTCAGTATGCCAATAATCCTGGCTTGTGTGGGGTGCCCTTGCCTGAATGCAAAGGCGGAAGTGATGGAGCAGGGGGGAGTATCCCAGCGGGTGATGGTGCGGCGACACGGAGAAAACGATCTTCAGGATTGCCTTGGACCAACAGCATTGTGCTGGGTTTGTTGATATCCATAGCTGGTGTCTGCATATTGATTGTTTGGGGCATTGCTATGCAAGCTAAGAGGAGAAAGAAAGAAGAGGCTAAAATGCTACATAGCCTCCAAGCATCCTATGCTGCCACCACATGGAAGATTGACAAAGAGAAGGAGCCACTGAGCATCAATGTAGCAACTTTCCAAAGGCAATTGAGAAAGTTGAAGTTCTCTCAGCTTATTGAGGCCACAAATGGTTTTTCAGCTGCTAGTCTCATTGGTTCAGGAGGTTTCGGGGAGGTGTTCAAGGCAACACTGAAGGATGGATCGAGCGTCGCCATTAAAAAGTTAATTAGGCTTAGTTGCCAGGGTGACAGGGAGTTTATGGCTGAGATGGAGACCCTTGGAAAGATAAAACACAAGAACCTCGTCCCGCTTCTTGGATACTGCAAAATCGGAGAAGAGAGGCTTCTTGTATACGAGTTCATGGAGTACGGTAGTTTGGAAGACATGCTTCATAGTAAGGGCAAAGACAAGAGAGTTTTGACGTGGGAAGAGCGGAAAAAGATCGCTCGGGGAGCAGCAAAAGGCTTGTGCTTCCTTCACCATAATTGCATACCACACATAATTCACCGTGACATGAAATCTAGCAATGTGTTACTTGATCATGAACTAGAGGCTAGAGTGTCTGATTTCGGAATGGCAAGATTAATAAGCGCACTTGATACTCACCTGAGTGTGAGCTCGTTGGCCGGAACTCCAGGGTATGTACCTCCCGAGTACTACCAAAGTTTTCGTTGCACTGCAAAGGGAGACGTGTATTCCTTCGGAGTTGTCTTATTGGAGCTTTTGACTGGAAAGAGACCAACAGATAAAGATGATTTCGGGGATACAAATTTGGTAGGATGGGTGAAGATGAAGGTGAGAGAAGGGAAGGGTATGGAGGTGATTGATCCACAACTGCTGTTAGATACTAAAGGAGGTACTGATGAGTCTGAAGCAGAGGAAGTAAAAGAGATGGTGCGGTACCTTGATATATCTATGCAATGTGTGGACGATTTTCCTTCCAAGAGGCCTAATATGTTACAGGTTGTTGCAATGCTCAGAGAGTTAGTTATCGGATCGTCAAGCTCTAGCCACAGTAGCTGATGAGTACTTGTTAGTTTCGATTGATTTAACTTCACCAAAACATGTCAGGAGGTGTTCTACGCTTCTGTTGTCATCAGATCATTCTGTTGAAGAGTTCATATTGCTTTGAATTTACAGATATTTTCAGAATTTTTGTATTAAAGATAAATTTATGGCCAGAAATGGGAAACTCTCAATTCAGATAATGAGTATGCTAGACAATTACTATCTTTGTAAATTATGAACATTTGTGAATATCTTAGGCAAAATTTCTGCTGACATAAATATTTCTGTACTTTTTTTTGGCTGTTGAGTTTTCATTTGGCTCGTGCATGAGCTAGGGAAATAACTAGAAGTTGTTAGGCCCTAATCGCTGGGCTGCTTATCGCCAGCCCCCGGCTTATTCAAGAGAAGTTCAATTTATAGATAATTTTAACTTTTGTAATTAAGTTCGTGTTTAATTTATCACCTTATTATGAGTGTAAATTATTAAATACAGTAGCTTATCTCGTAAGTTGTATGTGGCAGTATCACACAAACCCCAGTCAATAATCTTTTCACATTCGACTCTTACCTAACTATAAATAAAATTGCAAAATTGCACTTCTTTATCTGTAGTATTATAAGTTTATACTAAATGCCTTGAGCCCTTGACGAGTTGACGGTAGCGTAGAAACTAGAAAGTGAGAGCCACCTTCTCTATTTTTCTCTAGGTGTGTTTTATGGAATTTTTATAAAATTTCCACTACATTAAGAAATATGCCCACTACGTTGGTCCAAAAAAAAAGAGAGACAAAAACTTTGTACACAAGCTACTTGATCACCTGATTCTAAAACTGGAATTTATACAAGTCAATGTGTTTATGATTTAGTATGGAAATGGAGATTCAAAAAGTCACTATTACTTTTCTCTAAAAAAAAGTTCCTAACTTCCTATTACACTCACCAACATAGCTGCAGTTTTCGAAAGCTCAGTTGAATATGTGCTTTGTCCTCCCATCATGTGATCTTCTTCCCCCAAACGGTAAAACATGAGGCAGGATCTTCTCCTGTACTTGACCCTCAAGTACCTCATCCAAGGGTGAAAACATACACCCACCAAAACCCCCTCCTATTTGTCTTCCATAATCCAACGGTGGTTCTTTGCTCCATTGCACAAGTGCACTTGAGGAGAGTTGCACTCGTAAAACCGCGATCAAAAGTGAAGCCCCAAAATATTTTGCTGGGACATCAGATCCAAACTAGTTCAAAACAATAAATGGAACGCCAATAAGCATGGAACTGAAAGAGAAAGCAGATGGGAAAACATCAAACACATCCAAGATCAAAGAACAAGCTCAATTGAGATCAAAGTAAAAAGTAACTAAGTTTCAAGCGTTGAGAGAAAGTCCATTTTCCAGGGAAGTTAGAGGGTGTTTTTCTACTAGTAGTAACTCTAAAATCCTAAGAAGGGCAGAGAAGAGAAGGGCGAAAGCAAAATTGGAAGGGCCAATGGGCACAACTATACTCAGCATCATCTCAGAATCAAGTAGCAACAGAAGGAAAAAAATAAAACACAAGGTGCATTTTGTCATTTCAGTTTCACTGGCCAGCAAGATCATCAAACATATAGATATGAAAATACATACATCCAGACAACTATTCATCAGGGAACATTAAATGAAGACCCAACGCGCTCGGAGAGGAAAAATTATAATACTATACATTGGTGATCCTGGTAAGAACCTTCATCTCCATTCTTGCTCAATGCGCAAAAACGATCACCAGACTGCACCGGAACTCTGAGAGGATAGAACCATGAAGCAAGCCACCACCAATGAAAGAGAAGACATAAAGAGAAAAAGCACAGGGAGACATACTGATGATGGACATGCATATCCAATACATATAATCATGAATAGATATTGTACATACCAGCTGAGTAGAGCATGGGACTGAAACAGAATGCATCTCCCAAAACCAGCCATAAGAATCAGCACAGGTTTTAAGTATTTTGTCTGCTGATCCTAAATTGAATTACGAGCGCAAGATTTTGCAGGATTAACCCGTCTTATAAATGTATCGTTTTGATTGTGACAATAAACAATGTTGATGAATGTGCACATGTGGGAACTTGCAACAATTGAAGTGCAAGGATGAAAAGACGGTGGAACTTTCCATGATGATGAGAGAAAATGCTCACCTTATCAAGTTGGCAATGGGCATAGCTTTTGCAGTTGCTCGATTAGAGCTTGCTGATCAACTCCTCAGTTACCATCCTTGATGCCATTACCATTTCACTAATCAGTTTCTTTGACAGCCAAGTAAATACCTTAGTTTCAGCTTTGTCACCAAGAAGGCAAGAAGTTCCCTCCAAAATTGATCATCCTTGTCTAGATCCTCAGACTGAATGAGTAACCGTGGTTTTTGCAAATCTTGCAACATTTGTACCAGCACAACGGCCAATCGCTGTGGCCACACCAGCTGCATTTGTGGTAGCTTATGTGTGGATCATGGGTATCTCATGCACAAAACCAAAGGCAGAAGCAGAAAAAGCTATCTCCACAACCCACACGTCAATTACCTTTGCATGCACATGCAAACAACTTTTAGCAGTGTATAACAGGAAATGTACAAAGTAGAATTGATCTAAACACTTCTCAGAGATCAAATAGAAGTGCAATCAATTTCCAACATTAGAGATTGTGATGCTGCATTTGGAAGACACAGACAAACCATCATCAAAAGAGTCCTGCATCTGGATTCATTTACTGGATTGTGGATATACACAAATCCAGAAAAAGACAATGCCATCTTTGAACTTTTACTCTAGTTAATGACGCTGGAAACTTGGTAAAAAGATGAAGGCCAAAACAAAACTTTGACTTAAAAGGCTTGATTATACCATCTGTCACAAGAAAACCACAAACATTAACTCTTTCAAATTCGTTGTTTCACTTGGTTGGAAAACCTCATATAGCAAAACCTTCAATGACAGAGACCACAATTTTTTCGTTAAAACAGAAAGTAACTCAAAAATCCTCTAGATAAACATCAGAGAACAAGATGTCCTTCTAGTTTTAACTGGTTACAAGGAAGTATGAATTGCACAAGTTAGTGTAATAGGATAAACTTTCACGCACGCACGCCAGCACGCACGCACGCACGCACACACACACAAAGCGCACACACACACACACAAACACAAAGCAGCTAAGAGTTCAAGTCTCCCCAGGATGCAATCTATGCAATTATGGCTCCTGTGTACTCATTAGTCATTAGTTCATTACAATTCAACCAGATGCATTAGAGTATGGCTAGAACTGCACAAAGCCACCAATCTCTCTTATCCCTGTCTCTCCCAAAACCCAATGTATCTGATTTTCGAGAAGCCATTACTGATCCTGGAGAAACCCAAGCCTCCCCCCACCACCACCACTCACAATGAAAGATTTACCGTGATCCTGATTCACTCCCCCATAGGCATGCAAACAAAACATCCACATAAAGAGAAATCTGACACCTTTGATGCTATTGCATATCATTTTGTTAACTCCAACCCCATAGTCCCAAAAGGCACAAACTTTTGGGAGGATTCTACAACGCCCCAAAAATCCTCTCATAGTATCATCAGCAAACTCTTAGTGAAAAACAGATATTGAACCAAGAACAGCAAGAAGTATGAGGCGTAGTGATGAGAATTGAACCATTTAATCCCGTTTTGATAATCAACCATCTAATTCCGAAGTCCTCATTTAATCAACACCTCTCCAACTAATAATGGATCCTGTATGCCAGAAAATAATGCAGTCTAACAATTGTTCTTTACGAAAATCACACAGGTAGATCCAGAAAATTAAAAGGCTATTTATGGCACAAGCAACCAAGCAAAACAAACAAGGCTTACAAAGAAAGCCTAACACAAGAAAGAGGTGAAGAGACCTTGTGCATGGTAACCACTATATGCAGAAAAATGAAAAGCAGAGAATAGTTAGGAATTCAAGTTTCTAAACCTCATCAAAATTAGAAGAAAAGCGTAACCTCACTGACCTTCAAATACACACTTAGAGCCCTACTCAGGACTTCCAGTAGACAGAGATCGTCCTATGGATTCAGGATGGAAAGAACATGCAAGCCCAAATATCCACAGCATACTACAGAGCAGAAACCATTTTGCCAGGGGACACGTCATCAGAGCCATAACCATGACCACCAATGTCTTGGACTTTTGGTCGCCAATTTGACATCCCTAGTAAGATTAAAATCCAACTGAATGCGGGCTCTTCAGCGATGTCAGCTGGGCTGATGAGGCAAAAAGGAGATGATAAAATTTGATACACACTCATCAAAAGCGAATTTATCAGATTGTCTTTACTCATTTTAACCCTTACTTTTTTGAACATTTCTTACCAGTAAGAGGTCCACTTCTATAAATTGTAACATAACTTCATCACAATTAACCGAAAAAGCTATACAATATTTTCTGCCTATCCATCAACCCTGAGATATAAGAAAAGAAATTTATGCACAGACTAAACCCTCTACAAAGGATGAACTAAAAACACAATAGGCCAACACAGGTGGGTTAATAAGCCAAATACCTAGTGCAAATGGCTTAAGGACTATAACTAATTCTGACAAAATCAACCCCTTGCCATGAAACACATGACCAATTGCCACTCATCAGAGCCCCAGTCCAGCTGCCTCGATGTATGTATCAAAGTGGCCACCAAATTCCCGAAATACTGTATAGAGAAACATATGAGGACTTGAGGAGAATGATACCAATCAAGAAGGAACCAAGTTAGTACTAGGGAGCAACACACTAAGAGCAAAGTTTTCTGATGAAGCATATTAGAGGACTTTCAAATGAAACTAGGACAAGAAATCAGCAATGTCAATAGGATTATCTGTCTCCAAGTACACACTCAATGTTACTCCCTGAAAACTGATACTGATGGCATACGATCCATAACAGCTAAGCATTTACGCTACCAAGTTCATATCAATCATCTTTCGTGTTTTGTTCCTGTATCTTCAGATCCCACTACAATTAGCAAGAAAATTAGCACAGAAAGAAATCGTCCAACAATGAACAGTAAATATTAGCCCTCTTCAGTAGAGAAGCCCTTCAATCAATTGCTAAATATGGCACTCCAAACTACTGAATGTTGCAGCTCTTTTAGAAAAGATTAGAAATGGCTAAAAAAAAACTCTTCCTCCCGCCCCCCTCCCCCCAACTCTTTCCACTCCCAAAAACAACCAGACCTACATTGTTAATGAAACATTAGGTCTGCCCATTAGCTACGAAATCATAGGCAAGTTTATTAGTGTATATTCAAGCTAGTGCTAGCATGTACCCCAACTGAAATTGGTTTCCCGTGCACTGTTCTTATGAGGTGGAAACTGATTTGCAGCTGGCCCATGTGAAGCATTTCACCAGACCCAGTAACTCCCAGGGACAGTTCAACAGTCAATACTAGAGGTCGATTGTAAGAACGGTCACCACTTCCTAAGCATCGAGGGTACAAATGTTCTGGACTATCAAAAGTTCAAAACAGTCGAATCCCAGGGAGCCAACAATCAACGCTGATTTTCACACATGGGGTTAAATAGCACTGAGTGATGGACTGCGAGAGCCACAATCAGGAAAAGTCATCTCAATTCATAAAATCAGAAAGAGAACAAAGGAATCGAGCTTCCAATTTCCAAAGCCAGCAAGCTGCATTCTGTCATGAGAATAATTTATGTCTTAAATACACCAAAAATGCAGTGTCAATACTCAATGATTCATTTTGCAGCCCTTTTGACCTTTAGTATCTTAACTACGTATCAACAACAAGTAATGCATATAAAGAGTAAATACCAACCAACATCCAAAAGATAAAAAGCACAGAAAAATACTCAAGCTTTTCCAATCAAAACACACTTTTGAGCAAAATGCAACACATTACGCACATTGAAGCATCAAATAACAAGACTATATCATTTAACATAACTAGAAGAATTTAAACATAGATCAGGTAAACAAGCCGACCTTATGAAGTGTGTGTTGAAACTTCACCATCATCACAAACGTCTCAGGATAACAAATCACAGACTATCATTAATTCCTCTTTTTGTCTTGGGTAGAATGTTGCTTTTAGTTTGTATCGCAAGGACTCCCACGAAATCTCGGATGCCCAATCACCGACTTCAGCTTAGAAGAACTTGTAAAAGTCCTTGTGCATCAACGTCTGATCGGATCAATTTGCAGTTTGTAGTTGTACCAAAACTTTTCAACATGGTCTAGATTTTACTTCGATGGAAAATGCTACTTGTGGATCCTTGATGGCTACAATAAAGTAGCTTTACTTCGGCTTGTTCTTGTCATACAACAATAACATTGCCGTAATCCCAAAACTTTTGGGTCGACATGTTCTTATCATGTTACATGAAAATAGGATGACAGTGTAAAACAAACAAAACGAATGAGATCATACCACCAGTGCTAATTATTGGATTATAATCAATTAAAAAGACCACGCATAGTACATTTGTTTTTTAAAACAATAACACAGTTACAACAACTTGTCCTGAAACACTGGAAGGTAAATAGCAATAAGCTTCTCTTGACTAAAATCAGACTATATATCCGTTTCAGAAGATTAACTGCAGAGGTCAATTTTTGCTAATAATTAACCACTATAATCAAGACTTTGCACTGGCAAACCACAAACTAAGAGAAAGACGCGGTAGAGAGGCCGACAGTACACTGCCTTAGTATTCATCTTGAACATCTAACGGCGGGAGTCGTGGGACAAGCGTTGGCCACTCTGCTAAGCTGAATTTATGATAACGCACGTCAGTTGGGGGGTTGTCTGGATCATAAGGAAATGCAATCACAAGTTCCTTGCAATGACTTTTCATATTGTACCTAACAAGTTCCCGGGTGGCATAATGTTCCAAGAATACAATATCTTTGCTGATCTCGCTAAAAAAGGCGACACAATAATACGAGGATGGGAAATCGTAAATGAGCTTCCACGTACCCTTGAAATCGGTGAGTTCCCAAACAAGACAACGCTGCATGTAGTAAGAACCAAGTAGGAGTTTCCCTTGGCAGTGATAGAATTGCCGATCAGTGTGCACAGTATCCGGAGGCATGTTGATAAAACTGCACTTGTTGGGGCTATCGATTGGATCATACGCCACAATGTACGCTGCTCCGATCCAATAGAATATGCCATTGCAGAACACCAATTGGTCATGAGAGTACCACTCAAGATCAACGTGGCATTCCACCTTGTGTAGGCTCCAACAGCCCGTCACAGAAGAGAAAAAATGCGCATAGAAAAAACCAAGACCATGAATCCTGTAGTCACCCTCAATCTCCAGCACCATGAAATCAACCTCATTGACACTGTCCGATTTCGGATGGCAGACTAACGCCACAGGCCCTGGATCTTCAAAATCGCTTTCGGGCAAAGGAGGGAGCTCCACCCACTGTTTGGTTAAGGGGTTACACACATAGAAAGTTCTAGGACAACCGGAATACAGCCAAGGAGTAGCAGATTTAGATTTCAATTCCACCCTAAACAATGCCAACCCATGAGAGTCCGAACTGAGCTGAAATAGCTGCAAACGATGGTTATCCTGCAGAGCGTCTCGCATTAGTGGGAGGTAGTCAAAATTATAATCACATCCTCTGCCCAATAAACCATTAGGAGACGAGAAGATCTGAGGCAGAGGGTTCTCGTTTGGTAACTTTAACTCCAGAAAGCCACCCTCACCGAGGTCGTTGCCGCGGTGCCAGAACCAGTAGTAAAGGTAATGTTCCACTGAGGGAGGGGGGAATTTGGCACGGTGGTGGTCGATGTAGCGGCGGATGAAACTGGGATGTGAAATCGTGGCAAGGAAACTCTTGGAGACACACTTGAAACGGTGGACAGCGTCTAAAGGAAGCCGGGTCAGGATCTCCTCCCACGAGTCCTCTGTCACGTACGGTGTTGTAAACGATTTTGGTGAATATGGTGATGCTTCTTCTTTTAATACTTTATTACTCACCATACCACCGGAACAAGCTAAGGCCTACGGTGCATAATTTATGATAATGCAAGAAGAGATAGTAGTGTGTGGTAATTTTAATTTTTGAGGGCTGTGGTTTCGGCTGCAGCTGTAGTGCTGTACGATATGGTAGTAACTAATTAACTATCCAACTAATAAATTTATAAAGGGAAATGATATGACACAATTTTAAGTTCCCTTTGAGAAATTTAATTAAAAAAAAGAAAAGAGGATGGATTGAGAGATAGAAGGGGAAAAGAAAGGGGTACCTCCACCGCATGAAGTAGTGTTGTCGTGGTGGAACAGCGATTGAGGACTAAGGACTAGAGGACGTTGGTCGGTCGGTCGGTCAGACGGAGGTCTGTCTGAGGAGAAAAATGTGAGAGAGTGGAACAATTGTACTCCGTATACGTACATTGTGTGTGTTTTATTTTTATTTTAAAAGGTGAAAGGGAAACCGGGAAAGTGTGAGGGAGGGAGGAACGGTAAGGGGGTTTTGTTTTGTTTTTTTCTGGTTTTATGCCCGCGACATCCTTTTTTTTTTTTTTTAAGAAGGTAAGAAATGAGTAAGGAATTAGGAGTGTCTCCTCTCGAGACAAGCTCATAACTGGTTCTCTTGAAGAATTAGATATAATTCTTCAACGATTATTACAAGTTCTTCCATAATTAGCAAGCCAGTCTGCTGCTCGATTGCCTTCCCTATAAATGTGCTTAATAGTGATCTCTTGGAAATGTCGTAATAGATTCTGAATATTCCGAATGAGGTTTCTGACACTCCATGGTGCTTCAATCTTTCCTGTAACTGCTTGAATAACTGTTAAGTTGTCGCCTTCAATTTCAAGTCGTCTATGATCTCCACTATGGGCTTGAGAAAGTCCTTCCCTCAACGCCAGTGTCTCAACTTCCAAAATGGTGAGCTTTCCAAGGAACTTGGCTCCAGCAGATATGAGTTGACCACTAGTTTCCCGAATAATGAAACCACAGGCTGCATCCTCGCCTGATAAGGAGCCATCAAAGTTGAGTTTAAAGGATTCTGTACGCGGAGGGTACCATCTGACGAGACTGCTGTGAGAGATTTGAAGAGTATTGTTAGTGGTGTTAGTAGTGCAGCTGTCATCATCATGGAAGCGGTACTTCCATTCTAAGAACATCCTTCGTGCCCTCATCATGGTACGAACAATGTGGAACTGTTTTTGCTTGAAGATATGATCATTTCTTGAAATCCATATATTCCAAATGAGATAAAGACTTTTCAAGAGTGTGTTATGTGCTTCAGCACCTTCGGA
The DNA here is from genome assembly GCA_900322385.1 of Pharnaceum exiguum. NCBI lineage: Eukaryota > Viridiplantae > Streptophyta > Magnoliopsida > Caryophyllales > Molluginaceae > Pharnaceum > Pharnaceum exiguum. The sequence continues at coordinate 46,040 of ONZK01002098.1, read as the reverse complement.
TCTACAAAGTTGGATCCAATTAACAATATCTTGTTGTGGCGGTTCACACGTTATCCAGCCATTAGCAATGGCTTCCGTCCAGACTTCTCCTGCGGCTGGGCAGTGTGCAAAAAGATGATTTGTTGATTCTACTGCATGTTGACAAAGCTCACAGTGGTTAATCGGAATAATAGATCTATTAAATAAACATTCTCTTGTTGACAGTGCATTATAAAAAAATCTTGATTTTTGGATTTACGTCTAGTTTCCCAATCCAGCGATGATTCCATTTTGGAGTTGATCTGGGGTCAAAACCTTAAGCTAACCAGGTAGCCGTTTTAACACTAAATCGGCCATTCCCAGTTAGGCCCCAACCAAGGGTGTCAGGTTGATCCCCTAGGGGAATTGGAATGTCCTTTATTAAATTGACAATGTTAATCGGAACATAATGTGAGAGTTTAGGAATATCCCACACTTTTTCCGGAAGGATAAATTCACTAAGCATAAGATCAGGATTGCATACATCACCTATTTTACAGTTAAGAAGGGTCAGTAAAGATTTGCCCCGTATCCAATTATCTTTCTAAAAGAAAATATCTTTACCAGTGCCAATATTCCAAGCTAATCCTTTCACAAACGTTTCTCGTGCATTAAGGATGCCTTTCCAGCACCAAGAATCTTCCAACTTTTTTTTACATGCAAAGAAATCTTTTTTACTTAGATATTTCGCATAGATTGATTGTACCCAAATGTTAGTGGGATCGTGTAAAATCTTCCAGGCTAGCTTGCAAATATATGCAGTATTAGTGGCACGGGCTGTGCGTAATCCAAGTCCCCCCCAATCCATCGGTCGACAAATAGTCTCCCATGCAATCATTGAAGTCCCCTTAGCACTGGGGTCAGTTTTCCAGAAAAAAATTCTACTGATTTTATCTAACTGGGTTGTGCATTTAACTAGTAAATTGAAGCACTGCATTGTATGGGCTGGAATAGATTCAATGTTTGCTTGAATTAGGACTGTCCTTCCAGCTTTGGAAAGGGAGTTAGCATCCCACGAAGACATCCGTTGTTGAGCCTTACTAATTATATCATTATATATGGAAGTTTCCGGACGCTTTTCAAACACAGGGCAATCGAGATATTTCCCAAGGTTGTTTGAAAAGGGAATATTAAATTCCGCCGCTAGCGTATTTTTCCTGTGTGTTGGAACCTTGGCCGAAAAAACTATACTTGATTAATTGAAATTCACCAGTTGGCCAGACTGGCGGCAAAAGTCGTTAATAGTTTGTTTAACTTTTCTACAGGATTCTAATGTTGCCCGGCAGAAAAGGATACTATCATCTGCAAAGAAAAGCCCCGGTATTAGGGGAGCCTTAGCATTTAATTTGATTCATATTCCTTTCTTTTTGTTTAGTGATTCCGACCATAATCTGTTTGAGAGAACATTCATACATAGAATGAACAGGTACGGGGAAAGTGGGTCACCTTGTCGTAGACCACGGGAGGGAAAAAAAGGCTGTTGTGGTTCATCATTAACTAGAACTGAGTAGGAAACAGTGGTGATGCATTGTTTCACCTAATTGACCCACTTGGGATGAAATCCCATTTTCTCTAAAAGAGCAAAGAGGAACGACCATTTCACTCTATCATATGCTTTCTCCATATCCAATTTAACTGCCATCCATCCTCTTTTATCCTTTGAAGTGCGGAATTTGTTCATTATTTCATGGGTGAGAAGGATGTTGTCATGAATAGCTCTTCCCGGCACGAAAGCACCTTGGAAGGGGGAGATAAGCTGATTTAGAAAGGGTCTTAATCGATTGACTAGTATCTTAGTGATAATTTTCATCATTGTATTACATAAACTAATTGGGCGAAAATGATGCTCAGTCTCCGGTGATGGAACTTTGGGTATAAGCGTAATAAAGGTATGGTTAATCTGTTTAAGGATTTTACCGCCATGAAAGAAAGCCTTAATTCCTTTGATCACCGTTCCCAATAATATCCCAATATTCCTGGAAAAACATGCTACCGAAGCCATCTGATCCTGATGCTTTGTGTGGGTTAATTTCCTTAAGAATTCCAAAAATTTCCTCATTCGTGGGTTGTTGAATTAACACCTTATTAATGTCTTCAGTAATAATATGTTGGATATCTGTCAAAAAATCCTGATTGAAAGGTATGCCCATAGTGGAGAATCTATTTTTAAATGTGGAGACCAAGTGTTGTTTAAGGAGCTGTTGGTCCTCTAACCAATTGCCGTAATTATCTTTAATACGTTTGATAGTGATTCTAGCCCTTCTACCTCTATGCATTCGCTGAAAGAAATTAGAGTTACGATCTCCATCCACTAACCATTGTTTTTTAGCATAAATTCCCCAATATTTTTTATGAAATAACAGGAGTTTTCCCGTTGTTTAAGTAATCTGATTTGCATTTCAAGAAGATTTCTATTACCTGGTTCATTAATGAGTCGGTTATCAGTGTATTCCAATTTCTGATAATTCAAGTTCAGTTGGGTTTGGAAGTGACCAAATTTTTGCTTCGTCCATGTTTTAAGTCCCATTTTTATTTCTCTGAATTTATTTAATAATCGGAACAATAAAGAACCGGTAACGGAAGGCAAAGACCATTTTTCCTGAATAAAACTTTTCGTATCTTTATGCGCAATCCACGCTGGCTGAAATCGAAACGAACGATATTTTATTATGGGCGTAGAATGAGTATCAAGAAGGATTGGACATGGTCCGAACAGGTGAATTGGCCGTTAAAGACTGTGCTTTCCGGATAACATGAGACCCAATCATCTCGAGCTAAAACTCGATCTAGTTTTTCCATGATGCACATATTATGAACATTACCTTTCCACGTGAATCTATTGCCTATACTCGGAATTGATTCAAATTTGTGTCGAACGCAAAATTCAGGTAATCTTTTAATATTGCAAGGAGTGATCGGATTTCCTCCTTGTTTGTCATTTACCGTAAGAAGTTCATTCATATCCCCCATGATACACCACGTGAGGAATATATTATTATTCATATTATGTAGCATTTCCCAAAATATATTCTTAACTCGTTCTTGCGCAGGAGCATAAATTCCTGTGATAATCGATTTGTGTCCGTGGAAATAATCATCAATCAAAATAGAGATAAAACAGTCGCCTGATGCTAAGCTATTACTAGTGATGTCTCTATTATTCCATAACATCCAGAGACCACCACAATGATTAATGGGATCGATAATTTCATGTGCTTGAAATCCCAGTTTCTTAATAATTCGTTCTGAGTTAGTTTTACTAGTCAATGTTTCAAGAACTATTAGTACGTCAGGTTGAAATTTATTCTTGAGGAAGAGTAATTCTCCCAGGGCCATGTCCTTTCGTGCACCTTTATTGTTCCAACTAAGTAATTCCATTAATATAATCCGGAGAATAGTAACCCATAAAAGTATACCAATAAGATTGGTAGCAGTAAGTAATCATAGAGCCGAAGCTTAGTCTTGTGAATCTCAATAGAGATCCACACATGCACACAAACGCATAACTGAACATTAAGCAATCAAATAACCAATTATGAATAAAGGTAATTGAAAGTGCAAACGTATAAAACTTAAACAGTCCCTTCATTTGATTCACAGAATTGGAAAGAGGCAAGATACAACTAGTCCATAATATGAAATGGAAACTAACTCTGCCTATCCCTAATTGACTAAACAGGCTTGCAAAATGATAGTAAAAACTAGCACATTGCAAACTGAACAAAAGAAGTCCCCAAATAGCAGAAGGACAAGTTAACAGTTGAAGACTGGGCAAGGGAGCCAGGGAGTACCCTAAAACACAAAAGCAGTAACATACAAACAGAACAACAACTATGGAAGGGACTGATAACATGGAAATAAGGAGAGGGAAGTAAGCTTAAGGCTTGACTTCAGCTGAAGAGGAGCTGACCACTTCACCTTGAGCATTCAAGGTTTCAATCATCAACACCTTTCTCTTCTTGGCAGAAGAGTCAGACGACACAGTGAATTCTTCATCCATCATATCCATAAAATCATTGCCTTCCTCATCATCAAAGAGATTATCAGATGAAAACTGAGATGCTGGTGACACAGTGTGATCTGAACCATGGGTGGGGCTGGTCAAAGGGAGATTGACCTTGGAGGCACCAACAATGCAGGGAGAGGCAGGAACAGGGACAGTCTCATCAGCAATTGGTTGCACAAGGACATTGGCAGATAGAACTGGGGTAGTAGTAGAACTCGTGGAACCCTTAGCCTGGTTAGAAGTCTTAATAGAACTAGTAGAAGCTCCTGATTTGCCCTTCCCTTTATAGTAATTCCTATCTTTCCTATGTGGAGTGACAGCAACCCATTGTTCACCATTATTATTGTCCTCATGTTGGTCATTTGGAGGTGGGTCAGGCAAGCCAGTGAAGTCAAAAACATAGTCTTCAAGTTGTTCGAACACTAGTCCAGGTTTATTGTACTTAACAGTTTTTGGACAAGTAGCAATCTCATGGTCTTTAGCACCACAAAGAACACACATGGAGATCAAACCCTCAAGGATTATTGGGAAAGGGTAAAGATTACCCTCCCATGGAACATGAATAACTGGTTTAATAGTTTTAGTGACCTCCATCATCATGCATACCCTAGCAAATTTTCCTTTAATCCTTAAGGCTGTTTAAGTGTCCAATTTTAAAACATACCCAATGTGTTGAAGGAGAGCAGATAGCTTCTTTAAAGTCCAGAACTCAAGGGGTAGTTTAGGAATCCTTACCCATTGATAAACAAAAGTGATTGTAGCCATGTAAGGATTAAAGAACAATTCAAACTCTCTTAAGTGAAAAAACAGACCCTGCACAAAGTAAGGTTGTTTGTCCCAAACCCTTATCTTATCTTCCGTAACAGCAAAATTAACAACAACCCACCCATTTCCCATGCCAGTGAATTCAACTTCTCCTTTAATCCCCACCCATAAATTATTCATTTTATGTTTTATAACAGCAATTGGTAGGTTATGACCCCATGGCTTACCTAGAAGCCAAAGTTTAGCAGCCTCGGTGATATCTTCCTCATCAGTGCCAAAGGGGTCTTGGGGAAAAGAATCATTCACGCTTGGCCCACCCTGAAGAACTGGCGACTTAGAGTCATTGTGATGCCCAGTCGAGGGAGTGGGTAAAGCACTTCCAGCTTCATGAGAAGGCCGAAATTGGAGGGAAGACTTGTAAGTGGCATTAGCTCTACTGCCAGAAGCAACGTTAATTCCAGGGTTGGTATCACCCCCACTTGGGTTGGTATTTGTCTCAGTATTGGCACTTTTACTGGTAAGTAGATGATGGCCATGTTTCAGTGGGGTTGAAAGAGCAGGATTTTTGGAAGAGCTCATAAGTAAGTAAAGAAGACTTAGAGTGTTTTGCAAGTGTGTGAGCAGAAGACGAGCTAAAGCCTCATATTTATAGCAACGAAGGGGAGTGTAAGCTTCAGCAAACCATAAACCACAAAGGCACTTAAAAAACGATAACCCAGAGTACATAATGCCAAGTAAATAACCAATTAATGAGATTTGGAGGAAAACTCTGTAACTTCAGGAATGTAATTTGAAGAATCTTAGGATACTGGTTAAGTAAAATAAAAAAAACTCAGTAGAAAAGCCAGATAGATAGCGTATTAAAATGAAGCATATAAGCAAAAGACCCTCAGGCTTCCATTTGAGACAAGAAACAAGAAGACAACTGTACCTGCATAAATCATCATTACGGTTAACTGACAATGGGTAGCAAGCAAGCACGTAATAAATCCTGATGCAAGCTATTGTAGACAAATAATTAACTCTATGAATAATTAGCCTGAGGTAAGATCATCTGAAGGGATTAGAAGACATACCTGGCCAATAAACGGCGGGGATAAATGTTGTTGGAGTGAACCCAATGCAAATCTTCGTCTTCTGCTGATACATAAGGCAGCCAAAGTGATTAAGAGCTATAAAGTCCAGGATCTTTAAAATAAGCCTATAGATCAGGGCTAGTAAGGCTTTAAACATCAGAATAATCCAATAAAAAAATGGATTGTTAAGCTTTAGGGGTAATAAAAAATGATCAAACAAAGTAGATCTATTAATTAGGCCTGTAGAGATCAAATAAAGAGGGGTGAACTGAGTGCTATCAATGGAGAGAGCATCGAGGAGGAAAGCATAATGTAAACAGTAGCGAATAAGCGTAAGGGTGGCTTGTGGTGTATTGGCGAGTTGGTTGGTGTCGATACAAACGAGGTGGATGTTTGAGGGATCAGGAGGTTTTTTTTTCCTGCGGGAGAGAGAGCCCATTCTCTCTCTCTCTCTAGAGAGGTTTTTTTTGTGGTGGAAGAGGTGAGGATGTATGCCCGCGTCATCTACCACTATAAAAGAACGAGTTTGCCCCATTTTTATTTGACGTGCTAAGAGAAAATAAACTGCAGTAGATAAAATTAAAAGAAATCTATTAAAGAAATAATTTCTTACTTTGTGTTGTCACATGAGTAGACCCCATGAACCTCTATTCGTTCTGAGCAGTTGAGCGGTAAGTATACTCCTCAATTTAGTATTTTGCTTGACACATGGCAATTTTGATGTAGTTGACACTTGACACCTCTACTAGACCTCCAAGTGGTTCCATCGGTTGGGTCTAGATTTGAACACTTTGGGTTCGATGTTTTCAGGTAGTTCTAGACCTAGGAAAATTGACCCGAACTCGTTAACTCGAACCGAACCATCCGACCCGTAACTCGAAATAGACCCAAAGGTTACGACCCGAAATTACCCGGAGACCCGGTTTCACCCGAACTGAACCTGACCCGAAAATTTTCAATCAAATGTACTCAAAATGCATTTTTAAAGTCAAATGTTTAAAAAAATTACAGAACCGAAAATGACCCGAACCGAAACAACCCAACCCGAACTACAACCCGACCCGAAAAGTAAGAAATCTAGATTAACCCAAACCGAAATTGACCCGCATGACCCGTTTTCCAAGTCTGGGTAAATTTCTATTCGAATTTTGGATTGACATATACCTATTGACTCAAATTTTTCGGGTTCGGTTTGACTAGACCTGCCAATCAGGTCATGTTGGACTTAAACGGGTTGACAATTGTCAATCCTGACCCAACTTATTTATGTTTTTCGGTCAATAATAGTTGACCCAAACTTAACCTTAAGATAAACGGGTTGGATTCAGTTCAACTCGTTTAACCTTTTCATCTTTTTTTTTTGTAAAATTCAATATACCTATTGACTCAATTTTTTAAGGGTTCGGATTGACTAGACCTGTCAATCAGGTCGGATTGGCCGGACTTAAACGGGTTGACAATTGCCAATCCTGACCCGACTTATTTATGTTTTCCGGTCAAAAAAGTTGACCCAAACTTAACCTTAAGATAAACGGGTTGGATTCGGTTCAACCCGTTTAACCTTTTCATCTTTTTTTTTGGTAAAATTCAATATACATATTGACTCAAATTTTTCGGGTTCGGATTGACTTGATCTGTCAATCAGGTCGGGTTGGACTTAAACGGGTTGACATTTGCCAATCCTGAACCGACTTATTTATGTTTTCCGGTCAAAAAACGGTTTGGATTCGGTTCAACCCGTTTAACCTTTTCAGTTATCTTTTTTTTTTGGTAAATTCAATATACTAAATCAAAAATTATGAAAGTCCATAGTTTAATGGTGCTAAGTTATTAACAACAAGACGAAAGAAATGACTTCAACTTGGGAAAAAAAGTTTACGGGGAATGTTCGATTAATATTTGGTCTCTCTTTTTCGTTTTTCGTTAAAAAAATATAATATATATGATAGTATTTCGAGCTGTATTTTTATCGGGTTAAGTGGGTTATATTTGGGTCAACATAACCTGGTTCCAACCCATTTAGTTATATGGGTTAGAGCGGGTGAAATTCGGGTTAAAATTCTTAACCCAAACCTAACCCGTTTAATCAACGGGTTGATCAGGTCAACTCATTTAATTAAACAGGTTGAGATTTTCATACCTAACCTCACGTCGGGTTCGTGTCAGGTTGATAGGTCGGGTTATCTTTTGCTAAGTCTAAGATTGACCCAAGAGTTGGAACACTATATTTTATTAACTAGAATTTAGCATTTGATTTGAATTTAATTCATATATAATTTATTTTGAATAATAATTTAATATTACATTATTTTTAATAGAAAAAATGATATTATTTTTGTACTTATAAATCACTTTGATATCATGAAAAAGTAAACAAAAATAACCAATTTTGTATGATTATTGCGGTTTTCTAGAGATTATATAAATTGTTTTATATGTTAACTCATAAGCTTCGAACCCAACATGTCGCTTCTAGACAAGTTTTGGTTCTCATCGGGTTATCTGGTATAATTTGACTTGTGAGTCGAATTACCTTGTTCAAACACAGATTAATTTTTACTCGGGTAAATGTTTACTTGATTTGACGGATACCAGTCATTTACAAGCTCACGCCACACAAATGATTTTTTTATTTGTTCTTCTTATTTTTTTGGTCGTTTGGCAAACCAATTGTTTGGAGCCTCAGCGCATGCAAAGACCTTCATTGGGAGACTCACCAACCACAACCAGGTTTGCAACCCGGGTCGGGTTTGGATGTATTCGGAGGGAAGCTCCGGTGAACCAAACGGGCAATTTGCAATTTAAATTGTCATTTGTGAAGAAGAGTATTAACAAAACATGGCATGGGCCATTGACAATAATAACAGCCCAACCTTTTAATTGAATCTTTGCAGGTTGAAATAGATGTAGAGATTTGCCGTGCCAAGGCTGAGATCATTAATACTTACGGTAAGTAAGAGACCCTCACCATAGTTGCCACTTGCCAAGGTCGAGTTCTTAGTTCGGAAGTTAAGTTCATGGACCGGAGAGGAGCTTGTTAATAATGCCCAAAAACATACATATAAACTATTCTTGAAGTATATTTTTATCAACTTATATTTTTGATATAAGTTCTTTTTTAAATAAATAAAATTTATTTACAATGCCACCATACATATTTTCAATTTGACATATTTCTAATACATCAATTATTATTTTTTACTAAACCATATATAATTCAAAAAACATACAATTATATATCAATATTCTATACTCATTTTTTTCTTGTCAAACTTCCTTTATTAATCCCACTACATATTATAATACTAACACTTCCCCCTTTTGCAAATACAAAGCATCTTCAAAGACCCGTGCATATATGCACGGGTGCCAAATACTAGTGTTCATTAAATGAGCATTATCAGTTTGTACTCTTTGTTAAAATTTCATAAGCTATATACGACGTGTATAAATCTAATGATGCATAATTTAATTCCTACGCTACCAGAATGATTTCAATGACGAATTTTGATCCTCCCCATTTGGATTCTATTCATTTGTATTCCATTTGCTCTTTTATCCTCCCATATGGGAAACAAAACCCAATTTCTTTGAATAATTGTTAAAAACTCAATCCTTATTTTCCCATATAATATCAACCGTAAGATGACAAATGGAACTATGAAAGACAAATGAAGAAGATGAAAATTGAGAGGATCCGGACTCTTCGATGACAGCCTTTCTTTATATATAAGCAATCAAATATTGTTTATTATTTTTTAAAAAATATTTAGTTTAATATATAGCATGAAAAATTATAATAGTTTTAGTGGACAACAGTAAATAATAGTTACGAACTTCTATTACGCTAAATCTCAATGATGTTACACACTTCCATTCCGCTCAATCTCAATGACTCAAAACTGCTCAACCTTGGTGAGTCAAAAATATATGCCTAGACATAAGACATACTGGAAAAATAAAAACAAAGAACAATTATTTTAGATTTCAATACACCTTTACATAAAAAAATAAGATTTCAATAAACCTTCATTAAAGCTACACTGAAGCTAATAAAATAGGTGAGTAGCAGGTGCAAGCAATGCCAATAGAGACGATGGTAAGGAAACTGCAAATTTGATGTTGCGCGCTCCTTAATCTCGATGATATGTCTCATGGCGGAGTGGCCGAGTGTGCAAGGCCAAAGCTCTTTAAGCTTTCTCTCATTTTTAATATTAATTTTGCCAATTAGTTCATTATCCATTGTCCAGATCACTTAGATAACAAAGCTTTAGGAACATATATTAAGCCAAGTTACTCACAACCCACGTACCAGAACGACCATCTGCACAAACTCGTATTTTTAGTAACTCAAAGGGGTAAAAGTATACAATTGATAGGTTTCAACTATAAGAGGGAAATCAGACATGCTTAAAAAAACCTTCGCAAGCAAGGTAAATCTACCGAGCAAATGTCACTGTATGTATTCTTGTTTTTTTTACGAACAGGGTGTCTTTTATGCTAAGCCTTGTCATGATATTGATACATATACTGAAATGTTATTGTGTTCTGAACATGTGGTAGAAGTATCCACATGTGTAACGCCAGTTCACAAATTCATCACAATTTCATCATGAATAAATTCAAAAATTGGAAACTCTCAACGATTATAAAATATCAGGTCCTTGCTTTCCGAAAAAAAAAACACTTACATGAGATTATAATAGAAGCAACAAAAGGCGAGTCATCTCTTCAAGGACTATAGATATAACACTTGATTACTCTATTACATAAAGTCAATGCTAAACATTTTGCTCAAAGAATACAACAACAATAAACGAGTGTAAATCCCCATTCAATGGAGGTACTCGGGTCAGGATGTACGCAACCATACCCCTGTTTAAGAAAACAGAGAGGTTGTTTCCGAGATTGACCAATAATTGCTGCATTGAAGTATTGACTTCCAATAACTTCACCAAAAATAAGAAGTATTGAAAGGTTTTCATAGCCATTTTGCTGTAGTCCATAATCACCTAAAGCTGAAAGATGGAGATAATTCTTTCAACCTCATAGGCACTGAACCAATTTTGCTCAAAGAATCAATTGTGTAAAACATTGTCCTTCTCTTGTTTCATGTCCTCTGCTCTAACAATTGGTAACAATTGCCAGACCAAAATGAAGGATGAAACTATTGCCGAAAACTATGTGCTACAGATTAATTGCTTTCCAACTTACCGGGACATGTAAATGGTAAATTTGATACTTTGAGACATCAAAAACTATGAAGTATGTATGTGAAAATAACACCAATACCAATCCCATATGTATGAAAATATCCACCCACAATTTCAAAAATGAAAAATGATGGGGAAAAAACTCTGCAGCGAAATGGAATAAGGGTTATGGAACTCACTTTATAAAGAGGCTCACAAACTGTAGACCGTACCTTTGAGTACTCCTCTAATCTGTTCAATTTGATACCCTACAACAATTGTCAAACAAAATATTCACAAATTAGAGATTAATTTTCACACACATAAGAAAACAATAGATACAATAATGTTATAGTGGAGAAAGAGAAAAAAAAGAAAATTATCCAACAACAAAAGTAACTGACGGAAGTTATCAAGTTACACACTCTAACGAAATCACATGGAAAGAAGACAGGGAGGATAAGTTAGACAGAAGATGAGAAAAAATGGTCTTGTACATGGAAAACTAAATGAAAAGTAGCTGCTTAAAATGAAGTAAAACCACTAAAAAAGTAACTGCTGCTATGATGTGCCATTGTGCATGAAGATAGGTGAGATGAGCACAATGACAAACTACCCGTGGTTATAGGTCAGAGTAATTTGTGTGTAGAACCAATGCATTCAATTTTTGAGTACCATGTGAAAACTTCCTGCTAGTTCAAAACTACGGAAGACCAATTACCACATGCATTGCACAAACTAAATGAAATTACTGTAAAAAGGAGTTCTGTTATGAACTGCAAAATAATGATCACGAAGAACTTTTCAATTACAGTGAACACCAATCTTCAATCGTAAGACTATGAACACACCCCACAACCATTGATTATACAATTACCTTCAATCTGCGAAATGAAAAAAAGTTCCTGTAAAAATAAATGTAACCAACAAAAAGATACATATACGACATGATCAATGTCAAGTTATACAAACTAACAATTTTTTTTCAAACCATTTTTTATATATCATAAAAGATCATAATTTCATCTAAAAATTTAATTATACAGAGACAAATAAATCTAGCCCCATAATCAATTGAATAAAGGTCAACTCTTTTGTGTAAATGAAGTCAACAATATGATATTAAGCAACTATGCACACATACTACACGAATATCAACAATAGGGATCAGATACCAAAGTAGTTCACCAAGAGAGATGTTACCAAAACAACTGATCAGACGGGCCAATAACAATTTCAGTGACCACCAGATATAAAAAAATGCAAAAAAAGAAAAGAAATCCATTCAATTTGTATACCTCCATGCGTTTGAAAATGGATAAGGGCAATCAAGAGTGCACTTAACAATGATGATAATCCCCATCAATAGCTCCACCATAAGTAAGGAGTGCGATGGCAGCAGGAAGCATTTCCCCGTAGGAGATCATGTCTATTGCTTTCTCTCTCCTTAAACTGAGATTGAAGAAGTCAGGAAATTGGGAGGAGTGAAAATGACATTGGAGAGAGATAAAGATAACTGATAGAATGGTGCTCAATCCAATTTGCAGTTATTAAAAACATCAGTGAGGGATGTGGGAAGTTAAAAAGTTAATAGACGGGGGTCTGCAGTTAAGTGAGATGGAAACGTGGGCTTTATTTGCAGTTATTTTCAAATTGAAATGGTAAAGTTTTTTTCTTTCTTGAAAGCAAAAAAACACGTAAAGTTGTGAGCAGAATATTGTTCAGACTAATAACAAATTAATTTAAAATTGGCCAATGATAGTATGACACATAAGGGAGGGGGGTTTCTATCTCACACACTCTCTTTCTGGAATCTCCTTTAGTGAGTAGGTAGATTTTTCCTTAACAACGTGCCCCAGTACTCCAGTAGTAATCCCTTGTGCTAATGCGGTAATGCTATTGCTGGCTATTATTGGAAGTTTGAGAAACAAAAATTTCTTTGTGTAACCTCTAAACATCTTCACCACTTCCAAAGTTCTCTCCCGCTGGATGATAATATAATCAAGATTAATTTTGACGGGTCGTTGGTGGAGAACAATGCAACCGGTGGTTACATTGCTCGAGATGACGCGGGATTGATGGTGGCAGCTGGAGCAAAGTGACTCCGATTCTGGTAGCGGAAGCAACTGGAATGCGTGATGGTGTTAGATGGCTGTGGAACAAGGTGTAAAACGTATATATATTTGAAGGTGATTTTGACCGGATCGAAACACTGCGGAATGAGATAAAAATACCATGGCAAATTAAGAGTTTAATCGAGGATGTTAGGTGTTTTCTACATCAAGTGGATAGGTGGCAAGCGGAGCATGTGTCGAGTTCCGCTTGTGTCGAGGGAAGGAAACCAGGCATCAGATTGGATGGCTACGTACAGAAAGCGTTATGGTTGAGTTTTTTGGGATACTTCATGGTCTCGTGATTTACATTGGTATCTTATTAGACGATGGGTTAGGAGTGCAACTTGAGAGGAGGACCTTCTAATCCCATTTCTCGTTATCTTTTTTTTTTAAAAAAAAAACTTCCAAAGCTCTCTGCCTTTTACTTTCTTTTTTATGGGGAAATCACTCTTTCAAATGCCATTAACAAATATTGATTAGTGCTTCATTTCCTAATATCAAAAGACAAAGTACAATTCAGTTTGGGGTTTTGTTAGTTCGGTTTAAAATCGAATTTTTAAAAATTATATTTGCAGGTCGCCGTTATATGTTGCGTGAAGGATGATCAATCACCACTAACAGTGTAAAGAAGTGATCTTCTGTAATTAGTGTGGAATAGATCAACTAGAAATGTGAGTTGAGTTTTATTGTTGGGGTAATATCACCGATTCGGTTTTGTATTTTATATTTTTGCTTCCGCTAAATTTAACATTCTTATTTAATAATAGTTTCGATTATTGAGATTTTTCGACTCAAAAAATATTATTTTTATATTATTTTATTGTATAAAATCAAGAGTGTTACAATGAAGTATCCCAAAAACTGAACCATAACGCCTTCCATACGTAGCCATCATACCGAGGTGGAGCACCTAACCAAGATGGCTAAATGCTCCCTCGAATTCCCGGGATGCCCGGGTTCGAGTCTCACCGCCCACAATGCCTATCCACTTGATGTCCCCCCTCTCTCGCTTTCCAGGTTTCCCTTTCTCCTAAAAAATAACTCCTAGTCTAGGCTACACGAGGTGTATGAGTACACTTGCTAGGGGGCACTTCCAGGAAAAAGGAAAAAAATGAAGAAAATAATACATGGCTAAAAGTTAGGCGGTAGTTCGGAAACATTAGTCATATAAAAGATTTCACTAGTCATACACCTACTAGTAATTTTTTTTTTGTTGGTGTAAAGGGAGGCACTGAGGCCGGTAAGAATCGAGCCCCCAACCTTAGGGGTTGAAGGTGTGCTCTCTACCATTTGAGCTACCTACTAGTCATTAGTCATATAAAAATATCCACTAGTCATTACTCATTAGTCATATAAAAATACACACTAGTCATTACTCATTAGTCATATAAAAATACTAGTCTTAATTTTTTTTAAAAATGCTGACGTGGCACAGCTGAAAAAACAAAACACACACGATATACATATGGGATAGGGCGCTGCTAATGCCAAGGCAATCTTGAATGTTGCCAAGGCAAGTTATTGGAGAGGACATATATACCCTTGGTCGTTGTAAGCAAATATGGAAATTTCATTTTTTAAAAAAATAAAGGAAAGGCCGAAAGGTAGGAGGCCACCAGCATCAAAAATTCACAAGACAGCCATGGTATTCATTGAAATTGATTACTGCATCTTCTGACCTTCATCACAGGACTACTCCATCGTATCCCATATACTCAAGAAATAAATAAATAATCACTATAGATGTGCTCATGTGCAGTTACCGACTCAACCATTGAAACTCCATTTTGTCTAGTAAAAACTCCATTAGAGAACATTGTTAAACTTACAAGTTACAACCATTTTAGATGAACAATTCAAACTGGCAAATACTCAAATGGCTCCTATAACCTTATAATCTAAATCTATTCATTCGTTCGATACAATGGTCATCACTTTTACAAATAAAAAAAAAAACAATCGAAAATTAAGGTGGGTCTGTCAAGTTTTTATTTAGATTCAGTTATAATAGGTTACCAGGAGTTTGAGGTCAAGAGTAACAAAGAAAAATGATGACCCAAAATGACTTTTCTGGAATCAAGTTAATGTAATTATTTGGGTTTCACATGAAGTTTTCTCTTAAAGATCATGTTGGGTCAAGCCCAACAAGACATTGAATAAAGAAGAAAACGAAAAGAAGTTTGGTTGTCAAAAAGAAAGTAACGTGAATAGTTTTCTTGCGGCAACGTTTTGGAAATTAGAAGAATAAGATAATATTATATTATTAGATCTAGTAGTTTCCTAATTATATTAGACCTAGTAGTTTGTAGCCCTATATATAAAGGGTGCTAGGGAGGTTAATATTGAGTG
>ONZK01002098.1:16916-28202 GCA_900322385.1 Pharnaceum exiguum | reverse complement strand
GAGTTCGGAAGGAATATTATTTCGTTGGGAAGATTAGACAAGATGGGGTACAACTACTCCGTTAGAAGTGGTAAGTTGAGAGTCACCAAAGGTTGTTTGGTGGTTATGAAGGGTCAACAAAATGCGAGGAATTTGTATGAGTTAGAAGGGAGCACCCATATTGAAGATGGTCGAAGTAGAAAGAAGACTTGCCGAGTGTCGTTTATGGATATGGTTCGAGGTCGTAGAGGTGTTGGGCTTGAGGGGGAGATTGTTGGGTCAAGCCCAACAAGACATTGAATAAAGAAGAAAACGAAAAGAAGTTTGGTTGTCAAAAGGAAAGTAACGTGAATAGTTTTCTTGCGGCAACGTTTTGGAAATTAGAAGAATAATATAATATTATATTATTAGATCTAGTAGTTTCCTAATTATATTAGGACTAGTAGTTTGTAGCCCTATATATAAAGGGTGCTAGGGAGGTTAATATTGAGTGGTAGAAGAAGTTATTAGCAGTTGAGAGGTATTATTTGAGAGGTTATTTGTACTGAGATTTGAAGCTTTCAATAAAAGAGAGGGAGGTGGTTCAAACCACCTTATATATTCTTGTGTGTTGTTTGTTATTACTAGCTAATTTCCTAACAGATCATTTTTCTGGGTATTTTGCTATTTGCTGGGGTATCAAGAACTAGCAATGATTGAATGGTCTATCATCGAAATCAAAGATAAACTAGACCTGTTGAGAATTCATGAAGAAAAAAAAAAAAAAAAAACTAGACTTGTTGAGGTTTATAATAAACTACTTTCTGGAAGATGGTAAAGTAAAGATTGAGATTTTTGTCAAAAATGTGTTAAATATTTAATTAAGGTGTTGTGACTTGTAACTACTTGTCGTTTGCTTGGTGATCAGTTGATCGAAGCAATGATCGAGAGTTGAGTACTGGAGTTTCTAGATAGATGCTTCTGTGATGTTTTCTTTAGTTGGGGAGGAGAAAATTGGGTGACGCTGACAATTGTTTCCAGCTTTTATTGCCAAGGGCAATTTTGTCCAGGTAAATTAACTTGCCTTGGCAGCATAATTTACTGCCTTGGCAATATCAGCACCCTATGGGATACACAGACACTTGTTCCCCAAACTCCACTCCACTCCACTCTCTCTCATCCTTCTCCGTCCTTAGTCCTCAATCGCTGGTCCACCACCACGACAACACTACTGCATTCGGTGGAGGTATCCCTTTCTTTTCCCCTTCTATCTCTCAATATATCCATCCTCTTTTCTATTATGAATTGATTGCTTATATTAGTACGGAGTAGTAGATATTTCAATGAAAAAAGAAACTAAAATTACCTCACACCACTATATCTCTTCTTCCATTGTCATAGATTATGAGTAAATTATTAAAAGAAGAAGCATCACCAAAATCGTTTACAACAACACCATACGTGGCAGATGACTCCTGGGAGGAGATCCTGACCCGGCTTCCTTTAGACGCTGTCCACCGTTTCAAGTGCGTGTCCAAGAGTTTCCTTGCGACGATTTCACATCCCAATTTCATCCGCCGCTACATTGACCACCACCGTGCCAAGTTCCCCCCTCCAATAGTAGAACATTACCTTCACTACTGGACCTGGCACCGTGGCAACGCCCTCGGGGAGGGTGGCTTCCTCGAGTTAAAGTTACCAAACGAGAACACTCGGCCTCAGCTCTTCTCATCTCCCAATAGTTTTTTGGGCAGAGGCTCTCCAGGATAAGGATAAGGATAAGTTTCGCTTGGAGTCACTTCGGCTCATTTCGGACTCTCATGGGTTGGCATTGTGCAGGGTGGATTTGAAATCTGCTACTTCTCGGTCGTTGCACGGTTGTCCTAGAACTTTCTATGTGTGTAACCCCTTAACCAAACAGTGGGTGGAGCTCCCTCGTTTGCCCGGAAGCGAAGTTAGAGAACCAGGGCCCGTGGCGTTAGTCTGCCATCCGAAATTGGATAGTGTCAACGAGGTTGATTTCACGGTGCTGGAGATTGAGGGTGACTACGGGATTTGTGATGTTGGTTATTTCTATGCGCATGTTTTCTCTTCTGTGACAGGCTGTTGGAGCCTACATAAGGTGGATTGCCCCGTTGATCTTGAGTGGTATCCTGATTACAAATTGGTGTTCTGCAATGGCATGTTCTGTTGGCTCGGAGAAGCGTACATTGTGGCGTATGATCCAATCAATAGCCCCAACAAGTGCAGTTTTATCAACATGCCTCCGGATACTGTGCACACTGATCGGCAATTATATCACTGCCAAGGGAAACTCCTACTTGGTTCTTACTACGAGCAGCGTTGTCTTGTTTGGGAACTCACGGATTTCAAGGGTACGTGGAAGCTCATTTACGATTTCCCGTCCTCGTATTATTGTGTCGCCTTTTTTAGCGAGATCAACAAAGATATTGTATTCTTGGAACATTATGCCACCCGGGAACTTGTTAGGTACAATATGAAAAATCATTGCAAGGAACTTGTGATTACATTTCCTTATGATCCAGACAACATGCCAGTTGACGTGCATTATAATAAATTCAGCTTAACAGTGTGGCCAACGCTTGTCCCACAACTCCCACCGTTAGATGTTCAAGATGAATACTAAGGCTGTGTACTGTCGGTCTCTCTACCACGTCTTTCTGTTAGTTTGTGGTTTGGCAGTGCAAAGTCTTGATTATAGTGGTTAATTATCTGCAGTTAATCTTGTGAAACGGATATATAGTTTGATTTTAGTCAAGAGAAGCTTATTGTTATTTATCTTCCAGTGTTTCAGGACGAGTTGTCGTAACTTGGTTTTCGTTTTAAAAACAAATGTACTGTGTGTGGTCTTTTTAATTAATTATAATCCAATAATTAGCATTGGGGGTCCTATTTTCATGTAACATGATAAGAACATGTCGACCCAAAAGTTTTTGGATTACGGCAATGTTATTGTTGTATGACAAGAACAAGCCGAAGTAAAGCTACTTTATTGTAGCCATCAAGGATCCACAAGTAGCATTTTCCATCGAAGTAAAATCTAGACCATGTTGAAAAGTTTTGGTTCAACTACAAACTGCAAAATTGATCCGATCAGACGTTGATGCACAAGGACTTTTACAAGTTCTTCTAAGCTGAAGTCGGTGATTTCGTGGGAGTCCTTGCGATACAAACTAAAAGCAACTTTCTACCCAAGACAAGAAGAGGAATTAATGATAGTCTGTGATTTGTTATCCTGAGACGTTTGTGATGATGGTGAAGTTTCAACACACCTCATAAGGTCGGCTTGTTTACCTGATCTATGTTTAAATTCTTCTAGTTATGTTAAATGATATAGTCTTGTTATTTGATGCTTCAATGTGCGTAATGTGTTTCATTTTGCTCAAAAGTGTGTTTTGATTGGAAAAGCTTGAGTATTTTTTTGTGCTTTTTATCTTTTGGATGTTGGTTAGTTTGTTGGTTGGTATTTACTCTTTATATTGTACTCCCTCCGGTTTTCTATTTTCTTATGGATCACTTTAGCACAAGTTTTTAGGAGCCCCCAAAAGAGAGGGTAAAATTACCATAGTATCCTTATGAGGTATGTCAATTAATGAAAATGCCATTGAGAAAAAGTATAAAAAAAATGAGATGGGTATTAAAAAAATGGAAGTGGAATGGGAGTGGGGAATAAAATAAGGGGAGGTGGAGGGTGTTGTGAGAGAGGGATAGAATGGTAACTTTGGGTATGGGACCAGCCTATAAATAGAAATCCTTAAGATCAATTAAAACCACCCAAATATGGTAATCCATAAGAAAATAGAAAACCGGAGGGAGTATTACTTGTTGTTGATACGTAGTTAAGATACTGGAAAAGGTCAAAAGGGCTGCAAAATGAATCATTGAGTATTGACAATGCATTTTTGGTGTATTTAAGACATAAATTATTCTCATGACAGAATGCAGCTTGCTGGCTTTGGAAAATGGAAGCTCATGCGATTCCTTTGTTCTCTTTCTGATTTTATGAATTGAGATGACTTTTCCTGATTGTGGGGTGAGTTGAGTGTTCATAGTCGGCTCTCGCAGTCCATCGCTCAGTGCTATTTAACCCCATGTGTGAAAATCAGTGTTGATTGTTGGCTCCCTGGGATTCGACTGTTTTGAACTTTTGATAGTCCAGAACATTTGTACCCTCGATGTTTAGGAAGTGGTGACCGTTCTTACAATCGACCTCTAGTATTGACTGTTGAACTATCCCTGGGAGTTATTGGGTCTGATGAAATGCTTCACATGGGCCAGCTGCAAATCAGTTTCCACCTCATAAGAACAGTGCACGGGAAACCAATTTCAGTTGGGGTACATGCTAGCACTAGCTTGAATATACACTAATAAACTTGCTTATGATTTCGTAGCAAATGGGCAAACCTAATGTTTCATTAACAGTGAGTTCTGTAGGTCTGGTTGTTTTTGGGAGTGGAAAGAGTTGGGGGGAGGGGGGCGGGAGGAAGAGGGTATTTTTAGCCATTTCTAATCTTTTATAAAAGAGCTGCAACATTCAGTAGTTTGGAGTGCCATATTTAGTAATTGATTGAAGGGCTTCTCTACTGAAGAGGGCTAATATTTACTGTTCGTTGTTGGAGGATTTCTTTCTGTGCTAATTTTCTTACTAATTGTGGTGGGATCTGAAGATGAAACAAAACACGAAAGATGATTGATATGAACTTGGTAGCGTAAAAGCTTAGCTGTTATGGATCGTGTGCCATCAGTATCAGTTTTCAGGGAGTAACATTGAGTGTGTACTTGGAGAAGATAATCCTATTGACATTGCTGATTTCTTGTCCTAGTTTCATTTGAAAGTCCTCTAATATGCTTCATCAGAAAATTTTACTCTTAGTGTGTTGTTCCCTAGTACTAACTTGGTTCCTTCTTGATTGGTATCATTCTCCTAATATGTTTCTCTATACAAATTTCGGGAATTTGGTGGCCACTTTGATACATACGTCGAGGCAGCTGGACTGGGGCTCTGATGAGTGGCAATTGGTCATGTGTTTCATAGCAAGGGGTTTGATTTTGTCAGAATTAGTGATACTCCTTGAGCCATTTGTACTAGGTATTCGGCTTATTAACCCACCTGTGTTGGCCTATTGTGTTTTTAGTTCAACCTTTGTAGAGGCTTTAGTCTGTGCATAATTTTCTTTTCTCATATCTCAGGGTTGATGGATAGGCAGAAAATATTGTATAGCTTTTTCGGTTAATTGTGATGAAGTTATGTTACAATTTATAGAAGTGGACCTCTTACTGGTAAGAAATGTTACAAAAGTAAGGGTTAAAATGAGTAAAGACAATCTGATAAATTTTCCTTTGATGAGTGTGTATCAAATTTTATCATCTTATTTTTGCCTCATCAGCCCAGCTGACATCGCTGAAGAGCCCGCATTCAGTTGGATTTTAATCTTACTAGGAATGTCAAATTGGCGACCAAAAGTCCAAGACATTGGTGGTCATGGTTATGGCTCTGATGACGTGTCCCCTAGCAAAATGGTTTCTGCTCTGTAGTATGCTGTGGATATTTGGGCTTGCATGTTCTTTCCATCCTGGATCCATAGGACGATCTCTGTCTACTGGAAGTCCTGAGTAGGGCTCTAAGTGTGTATTTGAAGGTCAGTGAGGTTACGCTTTTCTTCTAAATTTGATGAGGTTTAGAAACTTGAATTCCTAACTATTCTCTGCTTTTTAATTTTCTGCATATAGTGGCTACCATGCACAAGGTCTCTTCACCTCTTTCTTGTGTTAGACTGTTAGGCTTTCTTTGTAAGCACTTGTTTGTTTTGCTTGGTTGCTTGTGCCATAAATTAGCCTTTTATTTTTCTGGATCTACCTGTGTGATTTTCATAAAGAACAATTGTTAGACTGCATTATTTTCGGGCATACAGGATCCATTATTAGCAGGAGAGGTGTTGATTAATTGAGGACTTCGGAATTAGATGGTTTTATCAAAACGGGATTAAATGGTTCAATTCTCATCACTACGCCTCATACTTCTTGCTGTTCTTGGTTCAATATCTGATTTTCACATACAGTATGCTGATGATACTACGCGAGGATTTTTGGTGCGTTGTAGAATCCTCCCAAAGTTTGTGCCTTTGGGACTATGGGGTTGGAGTTAACAGAATGATATGCAATAGCATCAAAGGTGTCAGATTTCTCTTTATGTGGATGTTTTGTGTTGCATGCCGATGGGGGAGTTATTCAGGATCACGGTAAATCTTTCATTGTGAGGTGGTGGTGGTGGTGGTGGGGGTGGGGGGAGGCTTGGGTTTCTCCAGGATCAGTAATTCTTGAAAATCAGATTCATTGGGTTTTGGAAGAGACATGGATAAGAGAGATTGGTGGCTTTGTGCTGTTCTAGCCATATCATTGCATAGATTGCATCCTGGGGAGACTTGAACTCTTAGCTGCTTTATGAGCTAGATGGGGGGTGTGTGTGTGTTTGTGTGTGTGTGTTAAAGTTTATCCTATTACACTAACTTATGCAATTCATACTTCCTTGTAACCAGTTAAAACTAGAAGGACATCTTGTTCTCCGATGTTTATCTTGAGGATTTTAATTGAGTTACTTTCTGTTTTAACGAAAAAATTGTGGTCTCTGTCAATGAAGGTTTTGCTATATGAGGTTTTCCAACCAAGTGAAACAACGAATTTGAAAGAGTTAACGTTTGTGGTTTTCTTGTGACAGATGGTATCATCAAGCCTTTTAAGTCAAAGTTTTGTTATGGCCTTCATCTTTTTACCAAGTTTTCAGCGTCATTAACTAGAGTAAAAGTTCAAAGATGGTATTGTCTTTTTCTGGATTTGTGTATATGCAGTAAATGAATCCAGATGCAGGACTCTGCTGATGATGGTTTGTCTGTGTCTTCCAAATGCAGCATCACAATCTCTAATGTTGGAAATTGATTGCACTTCTATGTGATCTCTGAGAAGTGTTTAGATCAATCCTACGTCGTACGTTTCCTGTTATACACTGCTAAAAGTTGTTTGCATGTGCATGCAAAGGCAATTGACGTGTGGGTTGTGGAGATAGCTTTGCTTCTGACTTTGGTTTTGTGCATGAGATACCCATGATCCACACATAAGCTACCACAAATGCAGCTGGTGTGGCCACAGCGATTGGCTGTTGTGCTGGTACAAATGTTGCAAGATTTGCAAAAACCATGGTTACTCATTCAGTCAGAGGATCTAGACAAGGATGACCAATTTTGGAGGGAACTTCTTGGTGACGAAGCTGAGACTAAGATATGTACTTGGCTGTCAAAGAAAGTGATCAGTGAAATGGTAATGGCATCAAGGATGGTAACTGAGGAGTTGATCAGCAAGCTCTAATTGAGCAACTACAAAGCTATGGCCAGTGCCAACTTGATAAGGTGAGCATTTTCTCTCATCATCATGGAAAGTTCCACCGTCTTTTCTCCCTTGCACTTCAATTGTTGCAAGTTCCCACTTACATTCATCAACATTGTTTTTATGTCAGAGGCAATGTCACAATCGAAAAGATACATGTATAAGAGGGTTAATACTGTGAAATCTTGCACTGGTAATTTAATTTAGGATCAGCAGCCAAAATACTTAAACTTGTGCTGATTCTTATGGCTGGTTTTGGGAAGAAGCATTCTGTTTCAGTCCCATGCTCTACTCAGCTGGTATGTACCATATCTATTCATGATTATATGTATTGGATATGCATGTCCATCATCAGCGTGTCTCCCAGTGCTTTTCCTCCCTATGTCTTCTGTTTCATGGGTGGTGGCTTGCTTCATGGTTTTATCCTCTTAGAGTTCCGGTGCAGTCTGGTGATCGTTTTTGTGCATTGGGAAAGAATGGAAATGAAGATCCTCACCAGGATCACCAGTCTAGTCTTCATTTAATGTTCCCTGGTGAATAGTTGCCTGGATGTATGTATTGTTTTATCTATATGTTGATGATCTTGTTGGCCAATGTCACTGAAATGACAAAATGCACCTTGTGTTTTATTTTTTTCCTTCTGTTGCTATGTTGATGCTGAGTATAGTTGCGCCCTTTGGCCCTTCCAAATTTCACTTTCCCCCTTCTCTTCTCTGCTCTTCTTACGATTTTAGAGTTACTACTAGTAGAATAACACCATCTTCTCTTCCCTGGAAAAATGGACTTTCTGTCAACGCTTGAAACTTAAGTTACTTATTACTTTGATTTCAATTGAGCTTGTTCTTTGATCTTGGATGTGTTTGATGTTTTCCCACCTGCTTTCTCTTTCAGATTCATGCTTATTGGCAGTTTCAGCCATACTTCTTATGATATGGCACAATTAGGCAATTAGAATTAAACTTGTGCAATAGTACATGTCCCCTTCATGTATGCAGTGATGACATTGAAGAAGCGCCTGAAAGGCTGCATGGTCTTCAATCGGTCAATGCTGCATACTTTTAATTTTGTGATATAGCTTATCTCCCTCGTACCTCATTGCATTTTTCTAGCATAACTTGCCCTTTCCATCTGTATATGTCACATATGTAAACATTGGGAAGTTCTCTTATAGAACCCCTGCCGATCGCGTTCTTGGTCCGAGAGAGGAGGGGGGGTTGCCTGAATTTCTGCAGGCTAGTAAACCTTCCAGACTAAGAAATTATCCAACAAGGTAAAATTCATTTGATAAGAAGTTTATCATTATGAGAGGTTGCGTTCTATTAGCTTAGAACTGTAGATTCCTGCTCTAAGTGACATATACATATATGACTTTATTGAACTGTTGCAATCCATATCTACATGGGTGATGCCTCCTTGGTGTTCTGATGTAATTGTTCTGTTTTAGCATTTTAAGTGCCGAGAACCTGTCTCAATAACTAGTTGAGCTTTGATGTGCACATTTTGATTTCTGGGTTTATGTTGAAGGTTTGTTTTCTTATATACAATATTCTTCTTTTCTCGCAATTCTGTTGTTTACAGTGTGTCTTCAGAGGAGAGTTAAAATAGGCTGAAACTTTCTTAGAAATCTAGTCTACATGTACAGTAGTATGTTGCAACACATATAAGATGGTTTTGTAAGCACCATTCAAAATAGAAGCGTCTGTTGCTTTCTATGGTTGCAACTTGCAAGTAAACGAGATTTTCTTTGGGGGGCCAAAAAGAAAGAAACAATCAGTTCATTATAGCATCTATGTGATGAATTATCTATATAATTGGAGAGCTTTTGCTGGTAGGTTTACTTCGGCTCTCATCTTTGTTGAACGTGCTAAACTTTTTAACTTCTCTTTCAGAATTAGATGTATTGATCAGCTCGCTAAATAGCAACTAACTACCATGTGGGACCGAGATCACATCCAACGATTTCAACTGCAGCGGGTCCAAAAGCAATGCCATGCTTTGATGTTAAAGTCAGGGCCATCCACTTCTTCAGTGTGTTTCTTTGGCGGAGGGTACTGTTGTCTCCAGTCACATAAACACTGGTGGCTCCAATTGTTCAACCAGTATTTTTCTCACTGCCCAAGCATGAGTGGAGAATTGACTATCTGCCAAGTTTGCTTGCGTGTAACTTTGGCCCAGGTTTGAGCAGTCACTAAGTTTTCTGAACTGCTATATATCCTCTCTTTGCCGTTCCATTTTTTGTTTTGAACTAGTTTGGAACTGATGTCCCAGCAAAATATTTTGGGGCATCACTTTTGATCGCTGTTTCACCGATTAGGGGCAGAAGGTCACATGATGGGTTGACAAAGCACATTTTCAACTGAGCTTTCGAAAACTGCAGCTATGTTGGTGAGTGTAACACTGTAATAGGAACTTATATAGAGAAAGGTAATAGTAACTTTTTGAATCTCCATTTTTATATTAAATCATAAACACATTGACCTGTTTAAATTCCAGTTTCAGAATGAGGTGATCAAGTTGCTTGTGTGTCCAAAGTTCTTTTCTTTCTCCTTTTTTTTAGGGGGGGGAGGTTTTCCCTACATTTTACCGATTTCAGCTGCCAAAATTATGTAAATGTCTAGGTCCACCACATGTGCTTGAGCATGGTTGTCAACCAAAAAAAAAAGGATATTGGTTGTGGCCTAGTGGGTAGAGATGGACAACGGTTGGTTTGATGTCGAAAATCGAGTTGCTTTTAATAGGATAAAGTTGCTTTTAATAGGATAAATCAAGTCGATTTTAATCATTGGTTGCCTTGGCTTTAGCAGCGCCCTGAAGTACACAGCTTATGCTTATACCGAGCCATTAGCCTCCAACCTTGAACGGACAGAACACCTCTCACGTTGATCCCCAAGTACTATCCCTAAACCAACACACCCCACCCCCATTTTCATGCACAGACGCATGTTAAGTTGTGAGCATCTCTTATGATAGATGTAGGTTCAAGTTTTTATTCATCGAGTCCAAAACTCTCAATCATCCTTTCTGAAATGCTTGTATAGTGTACTAAATAACTAAAAGCACACAATGAGATATTCTATCATAAAAGACCACTTCCAAGTAATATTTGCCATCATCATGTCCCTCATCAATTCTTGGATATAGTCGCCTACATTCTTGGACAAAGAAATCTCGTATTCGATTACCGAATATTCAATGACAGTGGATCCCGAAACTCAGTAAATTTGTACTATCAATTAAGCATACAAAACTTCCCTTCAAAAAAAAACATACAAAACTTCACTATTGACCGGAGGACATGCACCCACTAAAATGGCAGAGCAAAACTATAATTTCCACAATTCTTCACTTTACCAGGCCATAAATATCTAATTACGAACTGAGGCATGCAAAAACAGGACAAGACCCTGGATGCAAAAACCATATTCTTCCACCAGATTAAATGTTTGAACCCCAAAAAGACGGATCTTCATGGGTTCACATAAAATCAAAATCATCAACATCATCATAGACGCCCGCAACGGCTACATCATCATCATCAGTCTTACCCACATGAAGCTGCTTCTTCTTTCCACCTGAAAGAGAGGAGCATTTAAAGTCACGAAAAACATATAAAGAAGAAAGTCTTCAACCTCGTGACCTACGAGTTATCAAATATATTTGCATCTCAAAGAACAACACCAGAGCTGTAGTTAGCACCAAGGATCAGATTCAGAGAACAAGGCTCAGTACAGATTGGTTTGACTAGGTATATGTAAATTTGATGCTAATTACTCTGTATTACAGCAGAAACAGATTTCTTTTGTCCACATTTTAACTCTTTCAAAGCAGACTACACAAAATCCTCTTAGGCAGCACACCACCCACTAAAGAAAAGACCAGAAAAGACTTAACAATATCAGAAACTTGTAGTTAGCTTTAGCTTCAGAGTTG
>ONZK01002098.1:0-10255 GCA_900322385.1 Pharnaceum exiguum | reverse complement strand
ATAACAGTCTATACCATACCTAATGTTTTAATTTCAAAAATAACTTCATTATCACCAAGTTGAAAATATTTGAAAACCAAAAACTGAAAACTCACAATGATCCCGAACAGGGCCTAACGTTTTATGAGTTGTTATGCGTTACGACTTACTACGAGTTATGACTTGTGACTAGACCTGTCAAAAACTGACTCGACCCGACCCGACCCGTCCGAAAATTTTAGGGTCTTGACCCGGTTAAATAGACCCGAACCCAAAACAGACCCGAACCCGTTGGACCCGGAAAATAGCGGGTCACACGGGTTCGGGTTCGGGTTGACCCGTCGGGTCAGTGTTTTTTCTTTGGATTTTTTTTATTTTTTTTTTTGACTGAAAAACAGTCAAAACGCTGCGTTTTGGCCGAAAATCAGCCAAAACGCAGCGTATTGCTTTTAATTTTTTGTTAATATATTGTTAAAATGGATTATTTGGTTAAAAAGAAATTCAAAAAAATAAATAAAAAATACTATAATTTATAACTTTTCAACCTCTATCTATAGACACCCACTTTGATATATTTTTTTACAATTCGTAATTTTTTAAAATTGTACTAAATTTAAATTTTTTTTCATTTTAGTTTTTTTTTCAAAACTATCTCTGACCCGCTGGGTCGACCCGAACCCGTACTGACCCGACCAGAACCCGACCCACCCGCCCGAACTGACAGGTCTACTTGTGACTATGAGTATGCGACTTGGGAGTTTCTAGACTGGATGGATAGTGGAGAGTCTGGAGACTGACACCACGTAAGTAAGGTTTACCTAACGCCTAGCTTTGATGAACACAATTTTACTTTAGTTTAGTTTTTTCTTTTTTTTTTTAATCAAGTAGAGGGTCTTTTTTGGGCGTGGCTAAAGGGTACCTCCTAAAGCACGGCCTCGGGTGTAGGTGATCTCCAAGAGGTTTGAACCCAAGACCTGCTAAACAAGTTATGACTTATTTACCCGTGGGCTAACACCTCTTGGGTTTAGTTTAGTTTAGTTTAATTGAATTTAGTTAATAAAAAACGAATAAAGCATGTCCTAAATGTCCAAGTATATTAGGGTGTGCATAATTTTGACAATTATATTACCCATATTGTAATATTTACAATATTCATATTTCACAGGCTTTAGATACTACCTCTGTTTAATTTTATTTGTCCATTTTTCCATTTTGGGGTGTTTTTTTTATTGTTCCACTTTCCTTATTTGGTATATTTTGTTTACAATTTGCCCTTTCATTTCCCTTTACACTACCGCTCTCTCACACTATCCCCTTACTTCCCAACAAATTCTCCCAAAACTACCCATCTCCTAAGTAATTGTGCCAAATCCAAATTATAACAACAAAAAAAACAGTAGTAATACAATTATACAAATAATGAAAATTTTGTTTTACCTCTTTTTTTGTGTGTGTGGGATGAATGAAGAATCTCTTTTCAACACTATGATATGATATGGGGAATAGAGTATTTATGGAGTGACCGAGGAATAAAGTTATGATAGTCTGAAATTTAAGAAAATAATTTACTCTAGCATGAATTGAAATATTTTGCATCTTTTATCCATTTATTGTGGTTGTTAATGGGTAATTTGAATGAGATCTAGATTTTTTTTTTGAAAACTGATTTGAATGAGATCTTGAATGATAATGAACGCTCTAGGAGATTTCCTGTTAATAATTATACTGCTTTTTTATATAAAAATTGCTAATATGTAAACCTCACGAAAACGTCATCAAGTTAACATTCAAACTTAACTGATTGGGGTCAAATACCCAAAGTGTTACGTCAAACGCCGAAAATGATAATATGCAAACTTTTAGTGCCCAAAATGAAATTAACTCAAACCTTAGGTACCAATGTTAAATTTCCTATATTTAAAGAGTAAAATGTACATTCACACAGTTGATAATGCTTAATAAGAAAAAACATAAATTAAAACTACTGAACAACTACAATTAAGATTTTGCGTGCCATGGCATTCTCTATTATTTTCTATTTCAATTTAATCCTAACCATCAGTTATTTTGAATTGCATCCTTTCTTAGTCTAAAAATAATAGTTTGAGTTGTCAAATGTTAGTTAAAGAGGGTAGGAGTGGAGATGGCACACAAACGGGCACATAAGAAGTGCACTCCCCCTGAACAATTATGTCCGAATCATCACTGCAAGTCTGCAACACTTCTCCAACTGAATGAAAACAGTGGTAAGCAACGCACAAGATCAAATCCGATAATGTAAATGTCAAATCCAATGAAACTTAATAACCATGTTGCATCATCATCTATTACCATACTTTTTTCAAAAAGTTATCGTTTGGGATGGTGGATGATGATATACTTCCCATTGTACTAAGGTTCTAGAGTTCAAGACCCACCGATATTCACAAGCTCTGTTGTTTCTTCTTTAGATTAGGTTTAAAAATCAAAAAATGCAATAATATCTGCTGAAGAGAAATAAAACCGATCAAATTAGTTGTAGTGTAGTGTAGTACGATGTAGCAGCTGCAACCCTGCAATTGGGAACTGAAATAAAACCGATCAAAAAAACAAAGCACTTTTGAAAACACTTTTAAAAGGTTTGGCAGTTTTTTCACAAGTACTTTGCTGTGAGTGTAAGTGATCACAACGAAGTTGTATGAGAAACAAGCACAGGCACAGCTATATCACATCCTACAAACCCAGACAACTGTCACATAATGCCTTTTGTTGGGGAAGCTAGACAGCCGAAAAGAACGTAGCCAGTTACATTCCAATTACTGGAGAACAAGTAGTTTCTAAACTGATAGGCATGAGCATCAACTCTGGTATTATTATTGTCTCAGACTTAAGGAGCGGTAGACATGGTGCATAACCAGAAGTTTGAGATGCACTAAAAGTAACTAGGCAGAGGAACCAAGAAGTGTATTAATCTTAGAATCAAGGTGGGCTTCATGGTCTTCAAGGCGAGCAGTAACAGCATCATTTTCCCAGCGAACAAGTGTAGGGACACCTCTGAGCTGGAACCTTGAATCAACTCTCCATGGATGCTGCGGGTTCCTCCAAGTTGGACGATCTCCAACATAAGCTCTCAACAGTGCGACATCCTGTCCGTATTCCTCCAACTTTTTGTATATAACAGGCTCAGCTCTCACACAATCTGCCAAAGAAACAAGTACTTTACAAGTGTATTGACAAGCTAAGTATGTCTTAAATTCGATTGAATAGAACAAATGGCTAACTTGACATCGTAAATGATGTTGATCAGAAAAGGCCTATTAGGTCCAGCTCGAATCAGAAATAAAAATACACAATCACTAAAAAGTGAAAACAACCTTAACCAACACCAGAGATTCTGCTGACTTATTAGGTCTGTCAATGTTGACAATAATTTCTAAGGATACAGAAAAGTCAGGACACTGCGCCAGTCTAGGTTTGAAGGTAAAATTGGCTTGCCCATATCCATTTAGCCGAGAGGAAAGTTAGAGAAAAATTTGTGTGAAACGTTTCATATAAAAGAATGGGTGAGAGGGGTCATTATTGTCTAGTTGAGGCTCATATAAGAAATGGGTTCACAAAAAAAAAAAATCGGGAAAGTTAACCAGGTGCATGTAATAATTCCAATCAAGACAGTAATGAAAAAGGAATGAGCAATAAGAACATGGAGACAGACAGAAACATAGGCAGGGACTATACCAGGACACCAACTGAGGGAGGTACCAGGCTCATTGTCAGCCAAAAAGAGGATGAGATTGGCTTTGTTTTGTGGTGCTTCCGCTCTAAACTTGTCGAATACATCACCGAAGCTTGATAAAGTCGCATCCACCGTCTTCACACCCATCCTGAGAGCACCTCTGCTGAACACCAAAAACATTGATAGAAAAATTTGTATGAACCCGTTTCATATATGATTGGGTGAGAGGGGTCATTATTATTTATCGGGGGGACATTCTTGTTTACCCGGGGGTCATTAATACCTCATCTCATATATGAAACGGGTTCACATAATTGTTTTTGGTGAAACATCGAATTCTCTATACAGGATTATGTTTAGTTTAGTTCGATAAATGTACTTGAAAACTGTTCTTAGGATTGTATATCAGATAAAAGTCACAACACTATAATAAGTGACCGAATCGCCTTTAGAAAGACTGGCTTCCCCAAAATGAATTGAATTGAGCAGAGAGATAGATAGTCATTGAACAAAACATCAAACTAGATTATTATAAGGCTTTGAACTAAAGAAAACTCTTAAACTTAACATAGGCGTTTTCTACTTGGCCCCCATATGGCTATATATGACAGAAACAACAACACCAATAGAGTAATCAACAACTAATAACAACCAAAAAGTGAAGGCAAAATGGTAATTAAACACACTCAAAATATACTTCTGCTCTAATTCAAAGGAAAAAAACATCAGTAACAGAGACAAAGGAAATAAACATTCAGTTAAATGAATTATTGAAAATAACTGTACATACGGGTAATTGGATGGAAACCCAGAAGAAGGAATACCATACCTGAGACTGAGAGAGAGAGAGAGACCTTTGGTTCGCTCTTCAATGCCGTTACGCAACTTTTGATAGCAGAGCACTAGAGCAGTAGCAGATTTTCAGTTGTTGGCTTTTCTTCTTTATTTATGGTTTCGGGTGGCCATTGGGCTCAAGTTTTGATGGGCTAAGGGCAACGTTACTGGGAATTCTCGGCCTTTTTTGTTTTTAGGCAATAGGTATGGACGCCCATCCCTACTTTGAACTATTTTTTGTTTTTTGTTTTTTGTTTTAAGGTAATGGGAACAAGGATTAGGAGGATGAGAACCTCCTCTGGAGGTGCACTCCCAATCTATCGTCAAGTAAAATATTATCCAAATCATAAGACCACGAAGTATCCCAACAATCTTAGAAACAGTGTCGTAACGCCTTTTATACGTAGCCATTCAATCCGCTGCCCGGTGTCCTTCCCTCCAATTCTCCCAACATGTTCCGCTTTCCAGAAATCAACCCGATGCAAGAAACATTTAGCATCTTCAATAATACTTCTTACCTGCCAAGGAACTCGTATCTCATCACGCAACGCTTTTGTTACTGTCAAATTATCTCTCTCAATAAATAATTTTCGTTCACCCCGTTCCACTTCCCACCGAATTCCATCGCGCATCTCTATTGCCTCAGATTGTAGTATATCCCAAAGAGCGTGCTCCTTGCTACCTTTAGTTGACCCGCATAATCACGAATAGTGTAGCCACAGCTTGCACATTCATCCACTAAAGAGCCATCAAAGTTAATCTTGATAGTATCATCGTCTAGTGGGATACCACCGAACATACCTGGAAAAAGAGATAGAGACACCATTAGTAGTATCATTGCTCCTCTAAAACCGACTATCTAAACTAGTTCTATGTTTCCATCCATTGAATGCCTTTTTTACCCTTAGAAAAATACGTTTCACAATAAAAAATCCCCTCCCTAAAACATGGTCATTTCGACCTTTCCAAATGCTCCGTAAAAGATAAAGGCATTTTAAAAATTTGTTAGATTTAATCGTGCAGGGATCTTTAAAATTCAATATCCAGGTAGTAGCATAATGTTTCAACCCAATCGACCAGTCTAGCTTCCTTCCAAACCTTAACACTTTCCAAAAAAAAAAAACCAAACAAATGAGATTTTGTTTCAACAGCTACTCCACATGTGTTACATGCACCATCTATCGGGAATACACCTAAAAATTATATCTGCCTTTTTAGGTAGCGTCTCCATAAAAATTTGCCATAAAAAATTTGTATTTTTGGATTAATATCAAGATTACAAATACATGGGTGCCTCCACTTCTCACATACTTTAAAATCAATACCATGTGCTAACTAGGTAACAGCCTAGCAATGTGGGTTGGTTGAAGTGGCAAACAGCTTTATACCGCTTAAACGAGGTCTCGAGTTCGAGCCTCAGTGTATGCAAAGACCTTCATTGGGAAACTCACCCACCACACCCAGGTGTGCGACCTGAGTCAAGTTTGGACGTAGTTGCAGTAAAGCTCTGGTGAATTAAACGGGCAACCAAAAAAAAAACTTGGTAGCGGTCTTAGTAGTGAATTCCCCATGACTAGTTAATCCCCAAAGTAATTCATCCTCACATTGATTCACATTTGACCTATTTTTTGTGTTAGAGCTTTTGAACATTAAAATGAAAAGAATACGGTCGTTGACAAGAAATTTAGTGGAACATAAGAATTTGTCAAATGTCAAGGATTCATCTCTTCCAATATTGGATGTTTGATTTGGTTAACTTTTTTTTTATTTTTTTTTTGATATTTCTATAGTTTACCTATAAAAAAAATAAAAAAGACTAATTTTGTTTTTATTGGTTTTTGTCTTACAAATATGTCTGAATTTGTACTGTCCAACTAAGAAAATTGTATTACGAATGTTAGAATTATAATAGATTTTTTTGCCATAACAAAATAACTTTGTAATTTATATTGAAACTTTTCGTCAATATAAAAACCTGTAAATTTTAGATCACCATTTTAAATATAATAGTTGTTACAAATATGTATTTTTGTTGCAATTATTTATCAAAGCTGATCTAAGATCTAATACACAATTCATTGTTATTAGTATTCAACAACAATTCTTTGGGACACCAAGTAGAATTGGCCACCGTGGCCCCAACAAATCTTTGCTAATCCTGGTGTACCTTTACACCCACTCTTTTGATAACCATGGTTCAACCTTTAATTTGGAAAGTAGAAAAGATGAAATGTTAGTATTACATATTAAAGGAAATTTTTAGTTATTTTTGTGAATGTAAACTTCTACTGGATGTCTGGATGTATATGAGCAGAAGAGAGTTTCCCAATCATGAGATCCACAAAATTTGTATCTCGCGATCATTATCAAATATTATTATGTTTTCCATATTATTTTCTTTCTATCATTTTAAGGTTGAATTTAATTCTTGGTGATTTTCATGCGTAGGTTTATATAACTGAGACTTGAAGTCTCAGGGTAGTTTCGTTCATAGATGAACATTTTATTTCCTCGAGTACGAGAATCAGGAGAGCCAAATTGACTACTCTTGAAAATTTGTATACTTTTTTTGTTTTTAAAAATAGTATATAGAGGATTAAGGGACCCTCCTCTAGAGGGTAAGAAAATTTGTATATATCACAGTATCGGATCTTTGTAAATTTATATGTACAGTATCGTATGATGAAAAAAACAAGGGGGTTACAAGCTCAAGTATAAGCTTCTTTCCTACAAACTATTGTAAAAGAATGAAATAATGGAGGAGCCTCTTGCCCTCTACAGTCCCAAGGGGGGATAAGTATCCCACATGTAACTTCCTATTATCATAGGATTGTGTATAACTAGCTCATGTATAAATATGAGAAAAAGCTTTCCTCAACTAAGTGCATTTGGTTTAGTGAATTCTCTACGGGCAATCTCCCGGCCATCTCCCTTCATCAAGAGGAAAAAGTGCACGTTTGGCTCAAATTCTATCGACTTTAAGTGGTGTTGAACGGTTGATCAATCAGATATCCTTGAAAAAACAAACTCTTCCACAAAAGTTTTAAGAGGAAGAATGTTCTTCTGAGTCATTGCACATACACTCTGGAACAGGATACTTGGTAACATCTCTTCCAGGTTTGTTTGTCCTGAACTCCGGTTGACCTAGAGATTCTTTGTGCAGATCTTTTACAATTTTATTAAACTCGGTCTCAGGAAGGGAAGAGTTCATAAAGTAAGGCAACATGGTTCTTTTGTTGGGGGTAATATGCTTCTTGTGACCTGCATAGGCTCGGTGTCCCTGGACAAATAGGTTAAGTGTCATCATTTTAACACATTGTCATTCATATAAATGTATCATTAGTTCATTACCATGATATAAAAAAGGTACCATTTGGTGCATACGACAAGAAAAATGAGAATTTTATAGCTAAATAAGTAAATACTATCTTCATCACAAAAAATTTCAATCTCATGAATTTTCTTTCCTCTTTAGTCTCAAGTCTCAACTTGGATAAAAGATGTGTCTTGGAAAATTTATATCATGCAAAATAACTTTGTCATTCCATTTTTTTTGGTTATTAAAACTTCGCCAATCTAGTTTAACAATCAGATTGAAAACAATGTGTACATATGATCATATATGGTGAAATTGATCAAAGAGTACCTGGAGAGCGTGATTCATATTTCCTCCATGGGATGCCACAAAAACATCACTCTTCTCGGAAACTAAGTAGTCAATCGCAGCCATGAGGGAAGCTTTGTTTGCAAATGGCTCTAGTTCACCAGGCAACGCAACATCTACTTTGTTGTAAAGTTGAGGGAATTCCCTAGTGAGTGGTAGCAAGGCATCTCGCCCACCGAAAGGGTGTCCTCCGGCCCAGTATATTTTCGCACTTTTAGGAGCTCCAAGAGCTTTAAGCAACCTACGTATTTATCAGTAGAAAAAATTTCAATTGATATGCTAAACTAAACATTGGATTTTACCTTAATCAACAATTCAACTTTTTAGTTAATGTGTTTTTAGGGCACTAGATACCGTGACGTTCCAATTGAACAAACCTACGTACTACGTAATACGGATTAAAGAGTGATCCAATAATGAGAAACATTCAAGAAAATAATATGCAATTCATTCATACCGAGCGACCTCTACAGCATTCAAGGGACACAGGCCAGCAAGCTTTCTTTCATGTGCCGTCATGTTGGACTTTGCTGTGAGAAGCTTGGGGTATTTTTGTCTCTCAATTTCAATAAGATCATCATAATCTTGGGTTAGTCCCGGAGAGCAACCTGTCCTTACCCAAACATCCTTCTCCATGCGTAGATGGAGAGCAATGAATGGGCCACTGTTCTGCATTCTCTCTGCAAGCTTGGTACCAATCTCAAGAATGCGGGGAGCAAACTTGAGAGCGTCAAATGCAACCTGATTGAAATGATTACGAAATGGGCCATGGTTTAAAATCTACTTAAAGTATTCAGAAATTTACAGCCTAAAATTGTGTTCTTGAATCTGCTAACAATAGCCTTCGGGCTTCAGCTGTATTTACCTTGATTTTTAATATTTACATTAATTAGGGGGTACGTATTTCATAGTCAATATCTTTACTGAATCACGAACAATAATCGAATACCATAGAAGCCGATATAGACTGTGACTATGTGAGTATGTAATACCCTAATAGTTTGGTACTGAAGGTTGAAGGTAGTAAGTATTTTAGTTTACCTTGCAACGAAGCTTCTGAAGATCCGCAGGGAGATCTTTGGAGAGCCTAGAGTCGAGACCACGAAGTAGCAAAACCCCATTCTTTCTAAGCTGCATGAAAGTGAAGCACATTGAAATAAATGGGCTATGTTTTGTTTGCGCCTTCAAAGCTTGGAGAGCCTAACTGAGTTCAACTTAAATTGAAATAAATTTTTTATTTTACTTAATCGGTTGAAAGTGAACTAAACATAAATAAACCATAACCTCTAAGTTGATTAAAACAGAGTTTAAGAATATTTTTTATAGATATTTTTTATTTAAGTATGAAGTAGTATATAATAATTAAGTGGTGTATTTCCTAGCACAATAACAGGACAAGTTTTTGGTACGTACACCAGTCGTATACATATAACGAATGAATTTATGACTAATAACAAATATATTGACTACTAATCATACGTTGTAAAACTTTTCAAAAAAAATAGAAAAAAATAACAGGGCATGTGTTTTTGTAACAGAGTAGACCTACCCTTCCAAGATAATGCTGGCGGATCCAGCGTGGGGAGGCATTGAACGGAGTTTGACTTTCCTCTACTGGCCTTGTCCTTAAATGGGTTGATGGTAAAGAGGAAACTATCCGCACATCATCGGCCAGGACTCTTTTGAAGTGCTCCAAATCAAATATATCCGAGAATTCACTAGACAAAGAAATTGAATATGCTAATTAGCAAGTAGATCTACGCGAAAAAAAACAACACACAATTGGATATACCTGGGTAAACAAATACTGAACTAATATGTCAGTAATAATAATAGTTGATTATTTTGCATTTTGGTGCCCTGAGGTTTGGGCTAATTATGAATTGGTGTCCCGAGGTTTGGATATTGTCATTTTGGTGGCCTGAGGTTTGGTTCCGTTAGCGTTTCACTGGTTTGACCGTTAAGTCGAAGGGTTGACTGTTAAAATTGGTGACGTGGCAGTTGATTTTCAAATTTATGAATGTTAAATGTCCAATTTACCCCTTTTCAAATCATAAAATGAAATG
>ONZK01002097.1:17687-32069 GCA_900322385.1 Pharnaceum exiguum | reverse complement strand
GACCAGTTCGAGTAATTGTTTGGATATTATTGCTATTTGAGGTAATTCATGATTCTCATGTGCCACTTTGATGCTATGTGGTTTATGTGTAAGATTATATGATATGGTTTATTTTATGATGTTAAGTATGATTCATTTATGATTATGATTTAAGATTATCAATGATTAAGTTTATTATGATGTCCAATAAGTAAATGGACTAAGTTTATGATCATGACCAAGAAATAATTTAAATTTATATGAGCCCTACTTGTGATTGGTCCGCAAAGGGACTGTCACCGCAACGGGGACGTTGCGTTC
This sequence comes from Pharnaceum exiguum, assembly GCA_900322385.1. Taxonomy (NCBI): domain Eukaryota; kingdom Viridiplantae; phylum Streptophyta; class Magnoliopsida; order Caryophyllales; family Molluginaceae; genus Pharnaceum; species Pharnaceum exiguum. The sequence continues at coordinate 31,769 of ONZK01002097.1, read as the reverse complement.
TTTGAGTGGGGGTGATTGTGACACCCACCAAAAAAGAGCCATTTAAATGGATTGATAGGACTACCTATACCACCAAGGTGCACCTTCTTTTCAGGAAGCTCATCTCATAAAAACTCCACAGTTAAGCGTGCTAACTGTGCAGCAATTCTGGGATGAGTGACCTCCTGGGAAGTCAATCCTAGGGTGCGGGTGAGTGAGGACAAAGCCCGCTTGAAGGACATGTGGTGGTCTGTGGGGCCAGTCCCAAGACTATGACTGTATGGTGACCTCCGCCGCAAAGGGTGGGGTGTTACAAATTATCTTACAAAAATTGATGTAGTAAATTTCGTCTTGAGTACTAGATTAGTTTTTCTTGTTCAGTTTTAATTTGTTTTCTTTAATTCATTTTTTTTTTTGGAAAAATGGTTAAAATTGATATTAAAACTCAAACCTGCAAGCTGGAAATAAATGCCTTGTCCTCAAAGATGCATTCATTTAATGGCGGCTGAGGCGCAAAAGGGCCTCTCGCGGCGCAAAAACACAAATTTCGACGATTTAAAGCGTCGATGAAAAAGTGTAGAAAATTGTGTGTTGAAAATTCTAAGTGTCAAAACAGTGTATTGACGCTTTTTAGCGCCGAGTTACTAATATTGACTCTTTTTAGCGTCATAATGTTGTTTCGACGCTTTGTTATATCGGAAATCATGTATTGTCGTTTAGGGTCGAAAATTAATAATAAAGGGTTATGGCCTAAATTTGGGGTACCGCACAGGGCCTATACCAAGTATAAGCCGTCTCTGCATTCATTCCTTATGGGCCATAAAACATAAACAGTAGCAATGATTAAAACTCTCTTCAGTTTCTTCTCCCATTTCTTACTCTTGTTAAATCAATAAAGCCATCTCATGTACGTTTTGGTTCAGGAAGACATAGTATGATGGACTCCAATCCACTTCAAAACTTCAGCCAAAAAGCATGTAAGAGGGCAACGAAACCATAAATGATCAGCACTCTCATCATTCAATTTGCATAAGAATAAAATGTTTGCGAGAGTAAAACCTCTTTTTTGCAAATTATCTAGAGTGATCAAGACATTTTTGAGAGCCATCAGTGCGTTATTGAGTACCTACCATATGTAATCAAGTCCCACAAAGTTTGCTTCCAAATACAATGGTGCTGAGTAGAAGCGAAACAATCATACTTACCATTATGGTACCAAGCAGACAATATATATGTTTAGCTTGAGTAATCTAGCCTGCTTTCGTAACAATGCAAGACATCCCTAACAAAGACAAACTTTTCCATAACAAAGAGCCATTGGGACTTTAAGAAGTAAGTCTGTTTTAACTGGTAGCAAGAGAGCCATTGGAACCAAATAGAGTCAGAGCAGTTAAGCCATCTCGATAGTCTTAACCACTAATGCTTCATTCCAGCTTAATATTTCTTTAATACCAAGACCACCATGTTTCCTTGAGTAACAAACTAATTCTATTGTCTTATTTAGAATGTTGAGAAACATATATGGACATATATACCAAACAAAAAATGATTTGGAATTTGAGGGAGTAATACTTTTCATAAATGGAAAAGCAAACATTTCAATGGATCAGTTTAAAAATTTTCATAGGCTATAGGTGTGAATTGATGTACCAACAAAATAGTTTGGACAATTATATATACTTCACATTTGTGATTGAACGATCAATCACCAACATTTTCTCGAATATCTGTTAAAAGTTGAAAGTTAACCTATGAAATATAATGTTAATTTTGTTGTTATTACTAGCATTTTGACGATACATATGAAATATAATGTTAATTTTGTTGTTATTACTAGCATTTTGACGATACATTTTCTACTTGGAAGAACTAACTACTTTGCATTGGCATGATTCAGGTTACATTGTCCCATGATTATCGAAAAAGGACCGAAGAATCAAGAATTGCGAGCTAGCTAGCTAATGTTGTAATTGATAATGTTATATAATAAATATTGAGAATATGGTATTTCTAAAAAATAAATTGAATAACAACCGAACACAATATCATTACCGTAAACGTTATGTATTTTATGAGGGCTTAGATTGTCCAAGTAATCATTATTGTGGAGTCAAAGTTCAAAACAAAGTGTAGACAATTCCTCCAACCCTTCGACATTAAGATGTCTTGTAACACCCCGACTTGTCATGATATATTATTTGTATTTTATGTATGGATTTGAAGCATGCGTAGAAGTCTCCCAACTTTATTTGTGCTCCCTAATTGTCTTCTTGTTTCTAATTTATACAACAGCGATCAAGGAGAGAAATAATAATTGGAACCAATGCAGGTTTCACTTGGGAAAAGTATGAGACGATAGATATTATGAGTAATAGAAAGATGTCTTGTTCCTCTACATAAGACCTGATTTTAATGTATGTATTTAAATAAAAAATAATGAATTCAGAAAATTAAAGGTAGTTACAATCATAACTAAACAAATTAATTAAAATGCATTAAATAGATTTGAATTGAAAAATTAAAGCAATATGAACTCAACAAATTAAAGTAAAAGTGATCTCTGATAATAATTAAAGTTGAATAAATTTTGGTCTAAACCTGCCATTCGAATCCAAGAATAAATTAATTTTGTAAGACAAACTAAAGTAAAAGTAAAAATATTGAGGTGTAGAGGAAGTCTTTTTATCCTATTATGTTGGTTGTTTGAGATACTTAATTAAGGTTGTTAAGAATTTTCATAGTCAGGGAGATAGAGGCTCTCGTAAAGGTTTTCTGTAGGTCATCATTATGTAAACAATCTTCCAATTTTTGGGATAACGCTACGTACATCGGAACTCCCTCAGGATTCCATCCGTGATGAACTGAGTTGTTGTTCAAAGGGATTGATATATAGAAGTAGCTGCTACGATTAAGTATCACTAACATGACTCCCTAGTCCCTATCCTGTGACATTTTATTGATGTACACTAGTAAAAATTAAATCAGTAGATATATATACAAGCATAAAATTGTCATATATAATCTATTATATTGTGTTAAATCAGTGACTAAAATATTCTCAATTTACATTTGTACTCTAATTGAATAACAAAATTTATATAGGTAAGTAAAAAGGACATTGACATTTGACCTTGGAAACACAAAGATATTTTAACTAGTAACTACTATTACGCAATACACATATCCACAATTCTCTTGCTCTTTAGCAAGTGGCAGACAACTTTTTAGCTTTTTGTTCTAATGATGGTAATGGTGCCTCTCCCTTGAGTTTGAATTCTGGTTAAAGCCACCACAGCCTTCCCGGAGAGCCCTGGACCTTGGGCAGAAACTGCAGGCCGGCAGGCATAGTCTCCAACGGGGTGTTTGAGGGGCCTTGTTGGAGGCATTAAGATCCTCTTGTTTATGTCCTTCAGTGTAACATCACCATCAGCACCCCCTGGCTTTACTAGACCAAAGGGATACACCATCTTTGTTGGCTTTTTACTGCTTGTTGTCGTCGTCATGGAGTTGTATCTCTTCCTTTCTTCTCTTTCAAAATCTGTTAAGGTTATTGCACACGTAATTAATTTCATTCGTATGAAAGGTATTGTATTATATGTATGGCTTACTGATAGCTTTATCCCTTTCAGAAGAATAATTGAAGAAGTAATTGTTCATTTTCACTTGAAAAAAAATAGCTTTATCCCTTTCAGAAGAATAATTCAACAGTGAATAAATAGGTAAATACAGCATCTTCCGACAAAATTAGACTACTGTCTCTTTGCTCTATCAAATGGTCATGGCAAAGTACATTTACACGGATCGGAAAATTTGACTTCAATTCTTTCTCAAAATTATTGAGTTAGCTAAATAGCTAAGCTACCCCAGATGAAAACATTGGAGTGCTATTGTCACATGCATGGTAGGGACTTAATTACCATATTGACAATAAATTCAATTCGCCGCAACATATTGACAAGAGAACTATTGCGCTGAAACACTAATACACGTCCCTACTTTGGAGTAGTTAGTACTAAACGAACTAAACTCGTCAAGCATGAATCACGTGTGTATATGTTGCATCTCATGTAGCATAAATATTTCACAAAAAAAAAAGTAATAAATAAATTGATAGTTTGATACTCCGTACTACAGAAACACAAAAAAAAAGTACTAATAAATATAGTCGAAATGTAACTGCAGAAGCAAAAGATTACATACCTGATACAGACGAAGTGTCAGTAGAATAGGAGTCACTGGTGTAAGAAACGGATGTGTTGTTGGACTTGGAGGAATTTACTTTGGATAAAACCAACGACTGTGGGGTTAAGATCCCATCCTGCAGTAGAGGTAATTCTACTTCTGGATAACTGACAAATCTTTCCATTGTTTCCCCTGCAATATTATTCAGCAACATACCCTAGTTATCAAAAAAGTAAATACGAGTAAATAAATAAACTAACAGTATCACTCCCTATACTTAACTTCCTCTGTGTAAACATGTTACAAATGAGAATGTTTAAGCAAAGAATCCTTTTCTCTTCTTCAAGCCTCAACGGAATTCTCTAGGAAACTCGTCAATTAAACGAAGTCTAGCTTGTAATTAAGTCCATTTAACTTCAGTCAACTTTTTAAACTTCCAATTGTCAAAGATATTAAATATATCCCCCTTAGGCCCCTTTGGTTCTCATATATGAATAATAAGTAAAGCAATTACCTGACGAGTACCACATATCATGTGCAAAAAGATTAGCGGGGTTCAACTCCTCTGAGTGCTTGGAGAAGTTTGCAGTCCAATTGCTCAAATAACTCTGCAAGTAGATAGATGACATAGAAAATGAACTACAGTCGAAACATTATAAATATACTACTCCCACCATCTCAGAATAGTATTTAGAGTTTTGACATTTCTTTTTTTCGAACTTTTACGTCACTTTGACCAATTATACTAATTGATTTATGTTTTTGAAATTTATGAAATGTGGTCTTGGGCTAAAAATGTAACCTAGTTTCTATACTTTCTTGAACTAGCTCAACACAAGCAATAATTGTCTAAGAATTTTGTGGTTCAAGTTTGTGATTCTTGTCCCATAAATTCAAAGTTCAAAGATATTTTAATGATGGAGTGAGTACTCTAGTCCTATCCCCTAAGGCAATAATGGTACCCATAGATGTGATTGGCATTGGAAAAATTCTCCCGCACACCAGTCAGACACGTCTACAAACCGTTAGAGTCAACTATTGTCACCGGTAAAAGATTGCGTATTTATGGTACCCGAAGTACGTCACTTGCATGGTATATAGATTTAAAAGGTTTCGATTAAATTTAAAAAATGTATGTACGAAACACTGAGATCGATCGAATTGAACTTACAAGGTCGTCACTGAGCTGGGAAGTAAACTGATTGTGATTAGAAACATAATCGGCATTGTCATCGTTAGAGCACACCTTTAGCCGCCTTCGCTTGAATCGAACGCTGAACTCTATCAACGCATCCTCAAGGTAACCAGTGGAGAGGAAATTAGAGTAACTATCCATGCATGGCATGATCAACGATGGTGCATTAGCCTCCATATCTGCTCAAAGAAGAGTATATATCGATTAACAAGCTAAGAACGCAAATATGATGTGCTCATTTGTATTCGTATGAACAATGAACATCAATATAGTTGATGGTAGTGAGTTGAGGAAAAGAGTTACTACGTATATATTGTTTCCTAAAAGAAAGATAAAACAAAGCAAAAGCTAGAAAGCAAAAGACAAAGGATGAAAAGAAGAAAGAATAATAAAAGATAAATTAAAGGATGTGAATATTGCTGGGGATATTACGAGATATGTCTGCGTTGAGAACTCCAAGGCTGTGTAGATCCCAGCAACAGCCTAGGGAAGAGCTATGGGGGCTGATAGTGTATGCCATTTGGGCTAAACTTCTCTTACAATGTGACTATAGAAGGAGAAAGAGAGGGCGACAGCAGTCTTTAATAAGTAGAGGTAGTATAAGCAAGAAAAAAGAAAGTGAGGATCATATGGATGATTGCAGAAGGCCAAATGATGATCAGTCAACCATAAGCATAGAATTTATAAAGAAGAAAAGGGCATGGCATGTTTTGTTGGGATTCGTTAGTACAGTGTACCTTTTCTTTTTATTTCTTTTGCCTTTCCCCTTCTATTGGTGATTTTGAAGATTTGGTATGGTGGTGGGGTGGAGTGTGACTTGTGGCTTGCGATTAATGAGTGGACATGTGAGTACATCATTAGTTATGTTTAAAGAACATACAATTAGAAACTTTTAGTTTCTTCATAGTATATATTAGAACAAATACGATATGCTAGGGATGTAAATGAACCGAATTGGCTTGATGAACCTCGGGTTTGGCTCGATCAAAGCTTGGCAAGAGCTCGCTCAACGGCGAGCTTGAACCGAACCTGAGCCGGCTCGCTTGTCGAACGAGTCGAGCTCAACAAGGGTTGTGCGACTCGACTCGACTCGTTTTAACTAATCATGTTATTTCGATCTATTAATTTTTATGATTTTATAAATAATTATAATTGATTGATTTGATATATGATTCAAAATTTGAGTCATATAAGTATTAACAAATTAAAGACAATTTGAGTAGTATAATATCATCTAATATAGTTTAATTTAAATTAAATTATTCTTTTTTTTCAAAAGAGAAATTGATCGAATCAACCCTGGCTCTAACCAAACTCGAGCTCGGCTCAAACTCTAAAAAAGCCGAGGCTAAACCTCAAACTTCGAGGCTCGACGAGTTACGAGCCGAGCCCGAGCCCTAGGTGGCTCGAGCTCACCACACCCCATACTTATAAGTTATAACTCATGCAACAACTAGCAACATTGTCGGAATTCCAAATTTGAACTACGTAGGCCCGATATTAATGAAAATATAGTAAGATCAGTCCACTTACCTACATTTTGCACTTAATATAAATTTAACATTGGAGGACAGTAGGACACAACCACAACAGCCACAAAGGAGGGCCCAATTGTGCGGATTAGTGATAATACCAATGGCGGCAAGAAAAGAAATATAATAATGGATGTATTTGAGGTTGAGGTGAAAGTTCATTTAAAGTGTTTTCGCTAACATTTTTATTTTTTTGGGGTGTTTGGTAGTTTTTTCAAAAGTGATTTCACTAAAATCACTTTCCAAAAATAATATTTGAAAACTGTTTTTTCACCTCACATATTGCACAGTTGTAGATGAAAGCACTTTCAGCCACAAATGTAGCATTTTAAAACTACAACACATCACTTGACAGCAATTCAAAAATCGCCCTATTTCTGCATGAGAGTAGGGTAGAATGTAACAATAATGTGTGTGGAATTACTTATTTTGTACACTGCAGTTCTTCAATTTACAAAAAAGTTAAGGAAATTTTAAAAAAAAATGTAAAAGAAATTCAATGTCACATTGTCACTAAAATTTACATTATTTACCTTTTTCTTCTTGTTGGTAATCCGTAATGATTTGTTTCCTTAGTGAACTCTAATCTATTACAAGTCCCAACCGATTTATAACTGATCTTTTTTCTCAATGTACCCAAAGTACATATTAATTATTATGTGTATACCTTCCAAATATTAGTTAAAATCCAGCTAATTTTGCAATGCTCTGAAACCATTTTCAATTCTATGACATGTTACGCATGATCAACTTTAGATTACCTCATGTCCAAAACGAATAATAAAACAAGAAAAGTTTTGAATACTGTTTCTTCAAACATGTGTGGGGCTAAATAATTGCCAAGGGGTACTAAATGATTTCATGTTTTGGTACGCCACGGCAAAAGCCAAAAGGTAAAAATGCATCATCCAGGACAAGTGAACATGCTTTAGGTTAGACTAGACATGACTCAGTGAGGCAGATATAAAAGAAAAAAGAAAGAGAGACACAATTCAAATTTCAGCTTTTGCTTTTCAATGGCCCTTTGGCTTTTTCTGGGACAATTCGGTCACCAACCGTAATTTGCTTTACTGTGTAGAATGAAGATAATTCAGGAACTTTTTCTCCTTCTTTCTTCACATTCGCCATCAGCAATTCAGCATTCGTAGTACTCGTAGATACTAGATAGATGGTAATGCACTAATGCTTATCAAGGTGAGTGCCGTCGTAGACTAGCATAGGCATGACGAGAAGTGGGGAGCAATGCTTCACCTCAGATATATGTGGGGTCCATCTATATCCGCGGGCCCCGCCACTCAGAAAAAGTATTTTTTATTTTTTATTTTTTGATTCTGACTAAAAAAAAAATTATTCGGTTTGTATATCACTATCTTAGATTTGTACATCATGTCGCTTCCGTTTGTATATATGTTCACTTAAATAAACAACTTATTTGTATATCACTATCATATATTTGTACATCATGTAGCTTCCGTTCGTATATTTGTTTTATATGAATTCATATTTGTATATTACTTTTTGTATACCATCATATTATGATTTGTATATGCATGAAGCGTATTTTGTACTTGTGCATGACTGATATATACAAATAAGACATAATGAATATACAAATAGTAACATGTAGTAATACAAATGCGTCTCCATACAAATATACAATTTGAAGGTAGATCATGTACAAATTATGAGATAGTGATATACAAATAAGTTGTTCATTTAAATGAACAAATATACAAACATCAGGTATATGATGTACAAATCTAGGATAGTTGATATACAAACCGTTTGAAATTTTTTTAAGTGCAGCATCAAAAATTAATAAATAAAAAAAGTTTTTTTATTAATTTTTCTAAGTGGTGCGGGGCCCCTGATATAGATGGGCCCCACATATCTCTGATATAGTCATATAGTCTTAGCTTTGCACAGAAGTGGGGACATATTTATTCTCTATATCGATTGAACTTGAAACCAATGTTTTGAAAACCGAGCTGGACATCGAACCGGTCGCTCAAAAGGTTCACTGGTTCGACCGGTTTAATAGGTTTAACCGGTGCTAAAAACCGGTTAAACCGGTATTTTTTTATTGTTTTAAAAAAATTTTAAAAAATATATTTTTAAATTTTTTCTGGTCAAGAACCGGTCAAAACCGGCGGGTTTGACCGGTCTGACCGGGTTTGACCGATTCTTGACCAACCCGGTTTCTGCCATAAAAGAACCGGCCGGACCATTGGTTCTCGGTTAAACCGGCTGTTGAACCGGCCGGTCCGGTCCTCTTTTCAAAACATTGCTTGAGACTTGTCCCTTCTTTTGACTACGGAGTATATATATCGACGAAATATGTTGTACCGAACTACAACCTCCGTATCGATTTGTTCTTGAGGTATTCCTTATTTAGGTGTTTCTATTTGTTCTTATGATTTCCTTATTTGGTATGTTTTTTTTTTTTGGCAAAATGACGATTTTGCCCATGCTAGTTGATCCAAATTACTACCCTTCTACCTACCCTATTCCACCATTTCCCACACATAACCCACCCGCACACAAGGGCATAATAGTAAATTACAATCAAATGGCCCATTGCATAAAAAATTGTGCCATTCTCAAATCATAAGGATAAATTGAGACGGAGGTTGTATCACCCTGGAATAGTAGTATTCACTATTTTTTTTTATTTTTTTGCTTTTTGGTCGTGGACTCGTGGTGTCATTATTGGCAAATTATATAGAGTGTTTAAAATGGATATTTTTTGTGTTTTCATGGGGACAAGGAGAACAAATTGAATAGAAAGAGAGATAAAATAAGGAGAGTGAAATAAATTATTTTTTAATATAAAATGCATTAAAGGATGAGAATTTGTAAAGCTGTTCACGTAGGTCAGATCCTAGCTCCGAATTTAGCTAAGGGTGTACTATATAACTTTTCGTCATTATGCTTGAAAGTTATTGAAAAACAATTTAGGCAGCATCAATTTCATTTTATCACACAAAAACTATGAAATATACTGGTAAACTACATTACAATAGCCTATAGGTTTGTAATGAGCAATTCTACACATAGTCCCTAATTGTACTATTCACAATTAGCAGGGGGCCCCATTTTTTTGGTTTTATTTTTTTATCATGTTCAATAGCATGAATATCATGTTCATATATGATAATATCATGTTCATATGCGTGAATGTCATGTTGAGGTGAAAAAGATCACCATTTCAGTTATATATCAAGTTGTACTATTCACAATTAGTAAGGGGCCCCATTTTTTTGGTTTTTTTTAATCATGTTCAATAGCATGAATATCTTGTTCATTATATGATAATATCATGTTCATATGCGTGAATGTCATGTTGAGGTGAAAAAATCACCATTTCAGTTATATATCAAGTTGTATAACCTACTTATCATGTTCTAACATAACAATATCAAGTTCACACTTCAACATGATATTTACACATCTAAACATGATATTATCAAATATGAACATGATATTCATGCTGTTGAACATGATATTCATCCTGTTGAACATGATATAAAAAAAAAACCAAAAAAAACATGGGGCCCACTGCTAATTGTGAATAGTGCAATTAGGGATTATGTGTTTAGAATCCTCATTTGTAATCACTAAGACTTTAAGGATTGTCTACCTGTGGAATCTAATGCATCATGATTTTATTAAGTCTCTAAGAATATTTCCATCCCAAAAAATGACATAAATTAAAGGCCTTACACAAGTAAGCAATTATTAATTGTACCCCAACTTAGAAAAAAAAAGATTTTCTTGTACCCATCAATCCCAAGACCTTATTTGAATCAATCTCAAACAAAAGTTTCTTAACACTAAAACAAATGCGTTTTAACAACTGTGTTGGGCAACTAAAGAAAAACAGTTGCTAAGGTAATTTTCTTTAAAAAAAAAAGAAGAAACAAGCCCAGCATCGGGATTGGGCCCTGATGCTGGGCTCAGCGTCTACTTTGGTGAATTCAACGCTAAGCCCAGGGTTCCAATCCCAACGTTGGGCCTTCACTTTAAAAAAAACATCCTTTAAAATCTCCAACGCTAAGTAACGTTGGCTTAATTAAGCAGACGCTTGGCAGCGTCGCTTTTACCTCGTAGACGTGGCTTCATATAGGAATAAGTATTAAATCAGCCAGTATGTTATTGAGATATGTGTTTGGTTTGATGGTAAAGTGCCTACCCCCCTTGTGCGAGCAGATTAAAGTGATAAAGGATATGGGGCGCGCGCGAGGCTCTCTTCAATTGAAAATTTAATATTTTTTTAAAACACGTCGGGTAAATTAACCTTTGCAGGGCTTAGCATCAGGTTAAAAATAACTTGTCGCTAAACCTAGCAACGAGGCCTACGTTGCTAAGGCTTAGCGTCTGGCCATTGGGCTAAATAAGTTGTTAGGCGATATTTTGGGCTGTAGACAGTTGCTATTTGACTTATTTTTTGTATTGTATCATCATGCTTGTTAAAAGGATTCAACCATTACATACATTAGTTCCACCGTTAGAGACCCGTGCAGAAGCGCTATAGTATCTTCTTTAAGTCACTCTAAGCATATTCTTATAGAGTTCTCATATTTCATTTACATTAGTAAAATCAATGTGGATTATATTACTTGAAATATTTCATGCATGATATCAGATTATGTTATCTCCTTTACTTCATTATTGCATGAAATTACTCGGTACTCTAGTTTGGCACCAAGCTGTATCCAATATGTTAGGCTTCTCTGTAGTAGAAAATTCTCCGCTCCAATGCATCATGAAAATATGTATATTGTCTTCTAATTCACTTTCTCCTAGTTGTAATGTAGCATTTGTTGGATCACAGTGTAGTCTAGATACTAATGAGGTCTTCTTTTACTTTTATAGTCTTTTTTCTAATTCACTATAGTTCTTTTGCAAACCCCTTAAACGTCCTTTTAATCTCTCTGTCTGCTTTCTCAACACCTGAAATGGGGATCCAAGACACTGTTTCATCCAACTTTCAATGACTACTTTGTGAAAGTTATCATATAACTCCCACATGTTGTCGTATCTAAAACTTCTTATCTTTTCTTTTTTCAGAATTCTTTGGAGATTAATCATGGCAGGACAATGATCGATGTCACCTTCAACATGGAGCTCAACACTTCTATGAGCAAAGATCAGGAACCATCCACCATGCACAAAAACAGAGTCGATTCTAGACCTATGATCAGTCTAATTGTTTCAAGTGAAATAACATCCCACCCTTTTTAGTTCTTGTAAATAATTTGCATCCATACAATCTTGAAAATCTTCGGTTTCATGAAAGTGAACTCGCTGACACCGTATCTTATCTTATAACAAAACACTATTAAAATCACTAGCAAAATTCGACCGTTTCTCCTTGTCCCTCTAACCCCATCAATTTCTTCCACAGTATTTTCTCAAATTCTACCATTGATCATATAGATTACACGAACATTGAACAAATTGAGCAAATCTCTACCTAGTTTATCCTTGACCTTACAAGTGAGAACTTGATTTTTTTCGCAAATATTAGTGATATTTACCACTATAGAATATCATAAGACATATTCAGGCTTTAGCACTGTTTTCTACATTATGATTCTTACTCCATCCCCAAAACCATTTTTCTATATATGTGAAGCATTATCACCTCAGTTAAAGCCACAAACAATGTATTAAAAGAATAAAATGTTTACTAAGTTGGAGTGGTATTTATGAACGTAATTGTAACACCTTCAAAGATACACATAATACAAGTCAATATCTTCCTCCTTCATTGTGATGAACTTGTTTTTGATGTTGGTAGCGATAATGTGGATGCCTCTAAGTCAGCCTAACCCGATATGGATTCCCAACCCGATGTGGATGCATGTAATAATTATGTCAAATCTTCGACACGGACATAGCCTTCGCATGTGCTTGTGGCTCTAGCCATGCCTTTGTTGAACCCACTATGTGGGCCTCTCCTCTCGTTGCCTCTATTTGTAGCGCATAAGACGACCCTTCTGCCTCTAGCCATACTTCTGAATTCGCCAGTGACTTTGCTGACTCTCCTCTTCTCTTCGTCTCGATCTATATGTACCGCAGACGACGGCCCATATGTTCTAGCCAGAGATTTTGCTGACTCTCCTCCCTCTTACCCCCCTTCCCAGCCTCTAGCCACTTCCCGAGCCTCTTTCCAAGCTGCTAGCCATACCATTGGACTCGCCTGTGACTCAGGTGACTCTCTTCCCTCTTACCCACCTTCCCCATCCTTTTCCCGATCCTTTAGCCAAGCTAAATAAATGTGAAACTAAGTTTGTTTAAAAATTATTGCACCATGCCGCCATGCATTGCACATACATCTTTATCTAAATATAAGAATAACAAACATTGCTAGTAATTAAAATGACACAATGTCAACATGTTAATCCTAAAACGCATTTGCTAAATCTCTTTTATTATTCTAACAACTTTAAATTTTCTTCATGAGGGAGTTGTCTTTACCTTTGATTTAGCTCTCAGAAAACTTTGACACAAATTATACATCAAAAAATACACAGCAAGGTGAGCAATATTATTGTGGCATCTACAACGTTACATTAATTGCAGCTTGTGATTGCTGCACCAACTTTTGGAGCATTAATTGGCAGTGACATCACATACGATATATGCTTATAACAACGAGAGACCAACATTAGTATTAGTAACAATACTAATTAATGATAGTTGGTTCAGTTTTGATGACATCGTTCCTAAACTTTCCCTACTTCATTGTAGGATTTGCTATGCTAAGCATATGATCTGGTATCGCCAATCAGGTAAGATAATTCTGCAATAGAAATATCCTATTAGAATGATAATTGTATTTAAAAGGTAAAAAAGTCACTCTGACCTTCACTCTCTACTACTTTTAAAGTTTATATTCGACATATCTAAATATCCACAAATGTATGATAGATATTTTTATGGACAGTTTTAGTTTGATTTTTCTTTTATAGAAGAAAAAATTAATTACATATATGTGTGAAAAGGAAATTAGTTGTCCTCAAAAAGAGTACTTAGAGCATGTGCATTAGTTTATTTGGGGAGTTAGGACACAAATTAGATCGACAAAGCATGAAAAGTAAAAAAAAAACTGATGGAAACACTCTTAACCAAAATCGCTACCCTACGCCCTCCTTTTTCCATAGGCCGCGGGGGGGGGGGGGGGGGGGG